>CM068385.1:50883363-50928482 GCA_034770075.1 Aralia elata
ACAGTTCTTAATTCGCTGTACATCCAGGGAGTACAAATAAGGTTATTAAAAGACATGAGCCAACATTTTTGGTGGTTGTAGACACCCAATTTTTTGCGTTTCCCTTCTTCTAACCGTGACAGGTGGGCCGAAAATCGTCTATTGAACCAGGCTTTGCGGGAGCAAAGGAGCGGGGATAAGGGGCGAGCGCCCGGTCCCGCCGCAATGTTTTGGGCAGGCCAAGTCGACGTGAAACAGCATGACCGTAGAGGCAGGCATTTCGAAATGAGGTGGCACGGTCTCCCGGATGTTCCCGGACTGCGGAATACGTGCCTGTCAGCGAAAACCGACTTTGCGGTACGAATGTCGAGGCGTGGCACGAAAAGCGAGGAAAAGTCAAGCCCGCCAGCCGCGGATTAGATCTGCTGGCCAAGTGGGGGCGCCAGAACGAAAAACCGGGAGGGGGAAATCAGCACTCAGCAGCTGAGTGCGATGGGAGGCGTGTGCCAGCTGGCCAGCCGCAGATCCATCTGCGGCGGCAGACGCAGATAGATCTGCGGATGGCTCTGGCCAGCCTTTTTAAGCCAGTTAGCTTCGGCATGCATTACAGAGGGGGGTTTTCAGCAGTTTTGGAAGAAGAAGAATTTCTTTTGCAGCAGCTGAAAAAAAAAAAAACACAGGAAATAGAGAGAAAATAGCTAGATTTTGCAACAAAATAGGGAGAAAGAAGAGGAAAAAAAGAGTGGGTATTAATTCTTTTGAGTTTTTGATTGTATCTTTACTTCATTTATCCTATTCAAATACACAAGTTCACATCCATTTGAGATCAATTGCAAGGTGAGAAAATCTCTATTTGTTCTAGCATGTATTTTATGTCCTATTTGATTTGGGGTAAAGTAGATATTAATTTTCATGTATCTTGATTGAACAATGAATATTTTTTTTTTGGGGATTATGAGGTGAAGTTACCATCGGGAATAAAACTCTTCCTATTAACCCTGATGATATTCGTTCATTAATTTCTTTGTTTGTTTTAAGGTGTTATATTTGGTTTCATTTCATTTAAATCGTTATTTTAGGATGTCATGGTATTTGTTAGATTTATCCAGGTTAGTTTATTTTCTTGTAATAATCCGATGGGTTATTGTGTTGTGGATACTTGGTTGTGCGCCTAGGATAGCGACCCCGGGGGATTCTCCAATCAGATGATGGAACATATCATGATGTAAGATGTGAAGATGACGTTAGTTTTCATTGTATAAATATGTAATCGTTGGGCCTTAAAACGACGCTAAGTGCGGGAGAATAGTGCTTAAGGCCCCGAAATAGTGGAAATTTGTGATTGTTGGCGTTCGGGGGGGGATATTTTGATGGCTTACATGCCTATGATTAGCCCCGACGCTGTGTTTATGCTTGATTTGATTTATGACATGTAATTGTTTTCAAAGCTAAATGATAAGATTTTCATTATAAAATCAATCAATTAGTAGGAGATGTAGAAATAACGAGGTTAAAATTTGAGAGAAATGTTAATGAAATGTTGATTCCTATCTATCGAGAAAGCCAAAGAAAATTCGTTTTCAAATATCACACATAATGATTTGCAAAATAAGTTAAGATTTTATTATATTAAATCGTTGTGCATTGGGGTGATAGAGATTCTTGAAATTGCCGCTCGATCGTTTCACGAAAGCAAACGTTTTAGATCTCGATTCCTATTTTTGGTCAGAAGGTTTAAAATCTCTGGTTTTGCCAAAAACGTCCCACCTTAATGAAAAATCTCATAGTTTTGATATAATATAATAAGCAAACCTTTCTCAATAAAGAATAAAGCTTGCTCGTGTATACCGAAAAGACATTCCGAATGAATAGCGTTATCAAAGTATAAACCTCGATTTTCCCTAAAATCCAAATGACTCTTTTCATACACAAACTCACCACAACATCTTCTCATAAGCACACATACACACCACACGCTCGCACACACACATACATTTCATGAATTAATAAGGTTAGGCAGAAGTAGAAGCATCAAGATTGACGGGTAACCGTGTTTCACGGGGAAGTCGAGGGGTGGCCATTAACACCTTCCCCTCACTTAAGCAAGCCCTCCGAACTGCTATTGAATCTCGATTCGCAGACCAATTAATTCGGAGGTCATTATGAGCCTGGGATTTATAAAACACGAAAATTCGGATGAGGTTGGTACATCCATTTCAAAATTTACCAACTGGCGACTCTGGTTAATGGGCTAATCATAAAAACGATCTTTTCACAAACCCGTCGACATCAATGCCGACCTTTTCCAAACGGAACATCTAAATCAAAAGGCTAAAAAATTGGAAAAGACCAATGTCCGGAGAGAAGCGAAAAAAAATAAAACCCGGCGTCGATTGCTGGCGACCTCTGCTTGGGATATTAGAGGGCTTTAAGCCGTGCGCTTTATTCTTGTTTTTTTTTTTCTGGGCTATCCTATCCTTAAACGGAATTTTATGTATATGTTTGTTGCGTGCGACATTTTGATCCTATTTTATCGTATTGTTGTGTTTGAATGTGTGCTTTTGTCCAATGAATGAATGATTGAATGGAGTTGATTTACCTTTAAAGGTATTATTTGCATACGTAGTTCGAGGACGATGAATGTGGAATGTATGTTGAGATTGTACCTCCTCCCATTTGGAGGCTGAAACCCGTCGGTTGCTTATTACTGGTCTCGATGGGGCGGTGGCTCCCCGGAGATGGCTCAGTAAACGCACCACTCAAATCCGCTCCTTTCGATAAGGCTTCAAACGAGTAGATTGCGAAGAGATTTTGGGAACCTTCATGCCGTAAAAAGCCCGTTGAGGAGTAACCCTTGGGTACGGTTCTAGGCCGATGAATAAACCCAACGCAGGAAAAGTCTTCTTCATGCCTGTTTTACGTTTATTTGTCTAAATGTCATGATCTCATTTCAATATTAATACATCCCTTTTTTCTGTTCTGTCGAAAGAGATTACTAACCGCTTTGTGAATTGCAGGGGAATAGTTGGGGGAGCATAATAAAGCATGTTTGGCATTGGTTATATGGGCACTAAAGGGAACTACTAACTTTCTGTTTTACAGGGAAAGATTAAAAATAACCAAAAAAAAAACACACAAAAAATTTTCACAGTTTTAGCATGCATCCATGTTTTTCATTTCCCCGGAACTTAATACTTCGAAACCGTTGTCTCTGTTTGGATTGCTTCCTCAAAAAACCGGTTCGCAGTCTTGGAAAGCCCAAAATTCTACAATCTGAAATGGCTGATATTCCCCCCCTCCCCACCCATTAATCTTAGTTACCATATCTCGGGAAGAGTTTGATTGACTTCAAAAAAACAGATGATGGAAATGGCCACGATTGCTAAAAGAGCAGTTCTTAATCTGTCACGGATCCGGTAAGCCAAGGATCCACATAATATTCCACCTCGGGGGGGGGTGACCAGAATCCGCCTAAAAATATTGCATACCTGGGTAAGGATGACCAACCCCGACTCAAGGACGAGCCAGTCATCCCAAGGAAGGCCCTGTTTCCCATACCTAGCAGGACAGTGTTTACGATCCCCGAGGAGGGGGGCAATGACAAAATGACGACCTTCGGAGGGAAAATGAAACACACTTGGAGGAAACCATACCATTCTCTAAAGGGCTTAGGCTCCCTGGGCAGGGTTAATTACTCAGTCCTATAGAAGGCTTTTTTCCCGCTGTTTTGTGTGTTTTTCCCGGGGGCCAGATATCAGTAAAGAAAAGTTCAATGTTCCCGAGTTTGAAAAATACAAATGGATAAGGGAGACCCTCTTATACACACTTGGAAAATTCTACATTGGAGAAACCCTCGGGTCTTATGCCGTGGACGATGGGGGTTAAGAATGCAGCTATTTCAGAAAAGCCTTAACAGGTGGGGAGGCATGAATGATGGTATTATGCCCCGCCTTCGACCCAAACGCTCCGAATCCACTATACTGGGAGGAATTGGCCCATACTTTTCTTAAACCACAATACAGCTTTCAGGCCCAGTATGGCTCTTGACAGGTACCAAATGACAAAAGGTTTTTAAAAAAACAGCCTAGGGGAGATCCTTTAGGGGAATATGCGCAAAAGATGGAGGGGCATGGCTGCCCCAGGTAACTCCCCCGATGAGCGGAATCAGAGATGGTAATGACCATTTGTCAGACATTCAAGGAGGCACCGTATTATGGTGTGGGTCATCTCGGGGATTGGAATAAGACCTTTTGCGGTACATGATTAAACATGGAGGCGAGATGGTTGACATTGTTGTGTTTGAAATCGGGGGTAAAATCCGGGATCTTACTGCTTTAGAAACTGCTTGCCGAGCAAATACAGAACGGAAATCTTATGGCTAAGGCACTTTCCTCGGAGAGTCCAAAAGGGAGGAGAGGAAGAGGATGTCTCTCCTCATCCTACAAGGGTTCGTCCAGTATTATAAGCAAGAAGGGATAAACCGTTCTTCCGGTACAGGCACAGAGGGGAGAGGGCCACCCCGACAGACCCCTAATATTTCTCAGATCCAAGAGCACTGGTAGGGGTCGAAAGAAGATTATTGAATGCATCGGCAAAAACCCGGAGTATTCACCCCGCTTCTCGGGGTTGAGCCGCGTTTGAACGAGTATTATGCGGTATTTAGTATAGCCCATACAAGAAGATTTGTTGGTTTGGCACCCTCGCTGGAGGAGTGACCCAAAGGGTTATAGAAGGTTTGACACCGAGCAAGCGGTTTTGTGCATACCACTCCAGGTTCCCCTGGCCATGATACAAAGGATTGCTGGACGTTAAAAGCATACGAATCCAAAAATCCTTTGATTGACAGTGGAGTGATTGTGGTGGTGGATACAGCCGGATTTCCCCTGAATGTAAATGGCAAATCCCCTGCCAAGACATGATGGAGGGGGTAGGGGGAGTCAATGCGACGGAGGCAAGTGAGGCTGGTGAGGCCGCCAAGGTTTGAAACAATGTGCAAGAAAGTTGAGGAGCATTATAAGAGTGATACACATGGACCTATGCGGATGTGCTTGGCAGAGGGTACACGCCCATCAAGTTTGATGATAGGGGTAATGTACGAATAACATAAGAGGGACCTAATCAAGTTTGACAGCTCCGAGGCCCAACATGTTTTTGCTTGCATAGGCCACAACACCCTAAACAGTATAAGTCTGTAAGACTGTATCCCTGGAATTTATGGGGTGAAATACCAAGAGGACAGCTGGCCAGTTGTGCTTTCCGTGACTGACCAAGGGGAACCCCTTATATCTGCCCGGGCGAGGTCCTATTGAGAGCCAAAAGAGAAAAAATGAAGAGGTTTTCCCGAGAAGGAAAACGGGACGCATAGAGTATTTGAAAAGGAATTGGTATTCACCCAGAAAGCAGGGAGGCTCCAGATTTTAAAATGAGGAATCAAACCCTAACATTTCGTGCATCGTGACTTGGTGTTTGACATCCAGTGAGGCATTGTAAAACCCTGATGAAGGTTCTGGAGGGGAGTGGCATATTGTGCCCATTAAAGAGATCATTGAGGAGGTAATTTTTCGGACCAGCTGGTAGGACCACCTTATTGGAAATGGCGATGCAAATACTCATATAACAGATTGAGGACATTCCTCGGCCAAAGGATTGGAAGGGGGCACCGAAATACACCGCTAGAATCTACACCATTGCTGGTAATCCACCCTCCTCAGAGGATATGTCATTAATTTAGGGGTGTTGATCGACGGGGGATCGGTCATTGATTATATATCCTCGTCACTCTCAGCAACGCGTGAAAGAGGAAATGAACATCAGTCACCTAAAGCGCCTCCCGCGAAGCCAAGACATATGTGGTGGTTCGAGAGCTTTTTTTGACTGGATCCCGGGAGGGATACCATCGGAGAGTAATTAGAATTGGGCCAGTGTGAGGATAGGTGCCCCTGTACTACGTTTGATATAATTCCTTGTCGCAAGTCTCATAGATATTATCGGCAAAGCTAACAACAACCTGCTGTTTGGAGGGAGGGGTTCCGTTGGGGATAACACATGGGCCGGGGCAAGTTCCCATCCACGTGCTCCACCTCAACAAAATCAAGTTGATGCATAACGATGGGAAATCTGGTAATACAATCTAGGCTCGAAACCGGAATGTGATGACCCGCTTCTCCTCTCAGGAGTGGCCTCTGTAACCCACAGTAATCAATGTGGAATGATAGTCAGCGGGCATGCGCCTGCCAGCTTTTCAATGCAATACTAGAGATTAGCCACTAAAACACCCCCCATTATAAGATGCCTGTGAGACTCTCCAATCTGTGAAACTACCAAAGGGTCTCTCCGGGAACTTCACCTTTGGGCAAGCTAAAATTGATTAAAATGAACTTCCAAACCTGGACAGGGGACTAAGTGGAAAAGCAGACAGTCAGGGAATCACCAAGACCCATCCAACCTTACCACAAGCAGATAGGCAAGGCAGGGATTGGTGGATATTTAAACTGCATGTGGGGCGCTGTACGTTGGGACATCGTAACATGGTGTCGTCTACTCCGATTCGAACTACGGTTGACAGTCCAGTGACCAAAGTCGAAAAAACCAAAAATATGCAGGGGATCAGGCGGACCTGTGTGATTGGGGGCAGGGAAGTTGAAGAGGTTTAACCCGCCACAGGTAATGTAAAGTCGGCCCGGGAGGGATATAGTTTTCCATGGTCTTTTGGTCGGGAGATGGGTCGCAAAAGAGAATTGCGAAAACCAAATGCTAGTGATATCCCACGGACAATCAACAAGTACAGTATAGGATGGGGCGACTGAATTTTTATCACACCACCCTCCTCGGGGGAGCTCCCACACAGGTTTGTGCCTTTGTCATCCGATTGCGGTGCACAGGGCTGATTATTCCTTGGAGAATGATAACTGGGAGAAGGACTCAGGCGACTTATCCGGAATCACGGGGAGGGTGTCCCGGATGTGAGGCCGTTACTCTTTATCCTGTCCAGCGCGATTAATAATAAGTTCATCTGTACCTGAGCCATCGTATAATTGGCACCAGATAATGCCAGTGGATATCCAAACAAGGGGATAAAGCTATCTCGACAATCAGGGTGAGGTTAACACCTAGAGGAATTGGGGGAATGGAAGAAGATAGTATTGCTTTATGTTTGGGTGTGTTGTTTGACTGTTATTTCTTGCATAAATTGATGAGTCTCGTGGTTGCTTTCTTCTTTCGTGGTTTGTTTGAAATTGACGATTCGTCGTGGAAAAAATGACTTATATATTTGACAAGTATTTTTGTTATTTTTATGTCAGAGTGTAACCAATTTGGGTATTCCTTGCCTAACAATACGGATGCTTTCAAATGTGAATGATGATTAATGAATTTTTGACATGTGAGCTGGTTATTTTCACGATTTGATGGGCCATGTGGAGGCAAGGGATGTCCGAGACATGGATTACGACGACGCACAACTGATGATAGTGATCAAAGGATGGTTCCGAAAGAAAAACCCAATACCCAATTTGGACCCAAACCATCAACTATAGATATTCGGGAATCACCCTGACAAATCCAAATTGTGAACTCAAGATAGGACGACTTCATCCTTACCCACCGGCTCCGGCAAGACCAAAAAGTCTCGAAATTGAGACTGTGTTGCTTAAAATCAATAATGAACGATGTCTTTACCCGTCTCAACCGGACCTCGGTGCTCATGTAGGATTAGGATTGGGCTTGTCCCGAACTTCCGACATTGTATGGTTACAAAAAAAATACGGAGAGATAAATCCGGTTACCCATGCAAGAGAGGGTTTCATGCCCATGTCAAGCACGAATAAACTAAGAAATGTTTGAAACCTGAGTGGCAGACTTAAAAAGTGAAGTGAAAGAGATCGATCCAAGCAGTTTCAGGGACAAAGGGGTCAGGAATATACATTGAAAGGTAAATCACACTTATCATCCTGATTGGTTATCTCCAATGTGGTTTCCCCCGGTAGGCTAAGCCTGGAGTGGAAAAAAGGTGAGTGGTTTATGTGTAGACTACAGAAGGATCTAAACAAGGCCATCTCAAGGAATAACTTGTCCGCCCGTTGCGCTTTTCAACTACAGCAAGATCCCTGGTAGATAATCACACAACACAGCCCGATTACGAAATGTATTCCTCATTTTGAGTGTGATTGCTTTGGCGGGATATCATCAGATAATTGTCGGGCAGAAGAAGACTCGGGGAAAAAGAACCAGCATTCATACACCCCCTGGGCACTTTCTGCTATAGACGGACGACTGGCTTTTTTTTCGGTCTCACAAATGCATAGGGGTGCTTACTTATCTAGAAGGAGCCATAGATTGGCCTTGTTCTGCACGATATGAATGAGATGCACAAGGTCGATTAGAGGTGTTAATTTGGATGAATTACATTATTCCGTGAAATTCGAAGGTAGAAATCCGATCATATAATTCATCAACGCAAAAGAGCTATTCATCCATCGGACTATCAGAAAGTATAATTTGAAGCCTCAATAACCTCATGCTCAAGTTGCGCTTTCGGAGTTACAGTCCCGTCGGGGCAAAGCTCTTCTTGGTTTCCTGGTTATGTGATCGGGGGCAATTGAGTATGGATCCACAAAGACATTAAGGACCATAAGGTGGATATGCCCGAATTGCACCGCCCACAACGGAAAAGGGAGATAAGAGGGATTCGCTGGGGGAGGATAACATCTTCATCTAAACGTCCGTTTTGTATTATATCCATCACATTGACGACTACATGTGAACACGTATTTTATATAAACTGTTAAGGAAAATGGGGGGGTTGTGCCCAAGAATGGAATGAGCAATTTCAAGAGGTAGGTGCGTTATTCAGACCATGTAAGAAAACAATTGACGGAGGCAGAAAACCCAGTTGCTGGTCAACCTCGCAGGGAGCGACCAAAACCGCAATACTGCCCGTCCTACTAGACCCCAGCTCCTCCAGCCGCTCCCACACTACAGACACCCCACCCACCCGAAGGATGGGGATCCCTCTGGTTTATGTATAATAATTTCTGGTAAATGCCATCGCGATGGGATGTATGTGTTGTGGACAGAAATAATGAGGCACAGGTAAAGGAGCAAAGGATCCATTCTATTACGCCTCAGCAAAAGATTTAGCCAATCGTGAGCAGAATTAACACTGTTCCCATTCGAGAAGATACTTGTTGATGTCTCTGGCCTGGGCGGTGCCATGGGAGATTACAAGCACACTTACCTCGTCCATGGGCATACCAAGCGTACCTGAAATCAAGAATAGAGATGCCGACCTGAAAATGATATATTTTCGAAAAGGGGACCCCATGCTGAATTGTTGCGATCTAATCAAAGATGGTCAGTTTAATTTTAACCAAACAGTTTGACATGGTTGTTTCGAATTGACCCATGAAGTGCCATGAAATTGGACAGGGGAGATTGGCAGATCATTTTGGGCAAGAAGCATACCGGCAGGGAGGATGATGTGAGCCGTTAGAAAAACATCCTTCTCTCCGGGCGAATGGAGGATATATTTTGGTGTATGCGCGCGAACAAATGTGATGACGAAGGGACTATTCTGGAAGGCTGTTAATTTTGATGGTGCCATGAATGGCCGAGGGGGCAGGAGCCGCGGAGCGGTTCCTAGTCACCTCTTTATCACAACCGGAGAAACAAGTATCCCGTTGGCCACCACTACAAGCTTCGTTTCTAACAATTTCGAACAACAACCGCGCTTGGAATATCAGGGGTCGTTATCGTTGGGACCTGGAGAGTCTCCGATTTGGCCACCGCGAACCATGGGAGTGAGTAGACTAGCAGTGTTTTGGGGATTCAGAATTGAGTAACTTAACAGGACAAGCAAATTCGGGATATACAAACACTAAAAGGAGTCTTCGGTATACTTTCCATACCCATCGTTTGTGTCAAGACCCCAGCTTAATATGCTAAGAGTTCGAAGATATCCGTCGCCTTCCGCCATAATTCCTCGGGGATACGCAATAATAAGTCTTTGCACGATGCAATTTGGCAGACTTTGGCTTCTTTCATTTACAGATCCACCACTGATCAAGAAGTTAGGGACCAGTCACACACAGATTGGAGATCAACACCCGTACAGAATGCCTGCCCAGCGCTTGCATAGTTGAGGTAAAATGTGGGGACAAAGTGTATATCAAACAAACGTAGGTGGTGTTGACTAAGTCAAAAATACCCTGTATCTGAACGACATAAGGTGAATTATCTGAGAGACAGATCCCTCTTCTCCGATCAGCAAGTCGGACTGAAAGGATGAGAATTCAAAAGATGGCGATGAAGTTTTACCTGAGTGGCGATTCTCTTTACAAAAGGGATGCCGGATTGGGACTGTTGCAATGCGTAGACGAAACGCAATCCCAAAGGATTATGAATGAGGTCCATGGGCGGGGTGTGGTGGGCCACATATGAGTGGACCGATGTTGGCCAAAAAGATCTTGAGGACAGGGTATTATTGGTTAACGCTGAAGGCCAGATTGCGATGATCATGTCAAACGGTGTTTATCAATGCCAGGACGCAGCACGGTAATGTGATCCATACACCTCCCAATGAACTGCACTGTATGACCTCCCCATGGCCATTTTCATGTGGGGAATGGATGTAAATCGGACCAATAGAGCCCAAAGCGAGCAACGGGCACCGGTTCATTTTCGTCATGATCGATTATTTCACCAAATGGGTAGAGGCAGCTTCTTTCCTAAAGTAACTCTCAGGAGGTCATCGTCAGCTTCATCAGGAATAATGTCATTTTGCCGATATGAGGCTACCTGAGGTTGTAGTCTCCGACAATGCAAAGAATTTAAACAACACCCTCATGAAAGGACTGTGTGACCAGTTCAAGATTAAGCACCTCAATTCCGTCATTTACCGTCCCAAAATGAATGGGGCAGTGGAGGCGGCCAATAAGAACATCAAGAAGATCATGGCAAAAAATGTCTGCTAATCATCGGGGATGGCCAGATCTGTTACCCCTCACCTTGCTGGCATACCGAAACATCAACGCGTACTTCTACAGGGGCAACCCCTTACGTTTTGGTGTAATGGAATGGAGGCTGTTCTACCAGTCGAGGTTGAGATGGCGTCCCTCAGAATAGTGATCGACGCTCAGATAAGCGAAGAGGATTGGATGCAAAGTCGATAATGACCAATTGGCCCTGATTGATGAAAAGGAGAGTGGCGGGGCTGCCGTTTGGCATGGCCAGCTATATCAACAGAGGATCTCTCGATCGTACGATAAAAAGATAAGACTTCGGAAGTTCAAGGAAAATAATTTGGTGTTGAAAAGAGTCATGCCTTGTCAAGACGAAGCCAAGGGGAAGTTTGCCCCGAACTGGGAAGGGCCATTTGTGATTAAGAAAGTGCTATCCGGAGGGGCCCTCATATTGCAAGAAATGGATGGTGAGGTATTTTCCACAACAACCCCTCAATTCTGACTCGGTGAAGCGGTTCTACGCTTAAATCATCAGTTCCTTTTTCCCCTGAACAGCGAACTACGTAGGACCTGATCTCCCAACTTGTGGGGGTACGTAGGCAGCCATCATGGCGCGGTCCGATCCTTTAAAAATAATCCTTTCCCCAACCAAAACCAATTTTCGATAGCCCGATAAAGCCTTCCTACACCCTCAAAACCTTCCCGAAACCAACTGCCTAACCAGTTTCAATCCCAGAATACATACCCTGATCCAACCGAAACAGTTATCCAAAATCTGAGATTCAATCCGACGAAATCAAAAAGGTGTGGCGGCAATATCTGTCAAATCTCCATCAAGTCTTGAGGAAAGAAAGAAGGCGAAATGTCCAAAATCATGGGTCAGTTGGATAAAATGATGATCCAATGGAGGGCAATGATACGACAAAAGGGGAAAATGACCTAAATTTAAATGCATGTACTATATATATATAAGTCGTTTTATTACAAGATTTATCTTTCAAATAAACTGATGAAACCAACATAGTCTATGCAGGAAATAAAATAATCTACAAATCTGAAACTAGCCGAAGCAGGATGGACAGGGTGGTGGATTAGATCTGAAGCATCAGCATCTCCTGCAATCTGCTGCCCCCATCATATCAATAACGATCTAGTAAAGCATAGCATAGCTCGGCTGACAGTCCCAAAATGAAGCATCTACCACTGCCCCTGGTCTGAAATACAATGGCCTCTCTATCAGCAATGGCAGCATCTCTAGCCCGAATGGCCTCATCTCTCTCGGCAAGGGCGGCATCCCTCTCGGCTTCAGTAGTAATCAGGGCCAGGAGGAGTCGGGAATACCTCAGCGACCCGACTCGGGGCAGAATCGGCTGAAATGGAATGGTCTGCGGTAATCTTCTGTGAAAATCACATCCAGAGTCATCAAAGGCCCCCGTACCGACTCAAACTAGCCGAATCCAGGTCTCCACGCAACCACTGTACGTAGGCAAATGTCTGGATGTGAACAGCTCGCACTATATTCGGCAAAGATCCTGCGATCCCCAAAGCTCGTATACCTGCGATAGATCCCTCTCTGTACAGGATGATATAAGGAATCCGGGATGCGGGCTGGCACCCGCAAAGGGGTGTAAATCCTGTGTCTGATCAAACTGCCCCATATACCGCCAGGGGATGATAGGTCGTCACGACCCCTTAAACCCAGCAATGGGAATGAAATCCAGGTCAGGCACATGGGTCAAGAAACGCATGAAAGAGCAATAGCCCGAGTAGAACCAATAGATGAAAGGGATCCTCGGATGACCGACAGAAATGCTGTCCAGGAGACCGCATCCGTACAGCTCATGGGACGAAACGGAAACTGCTGCTGGCTATGTTGTGACTGAAGCAAAACCCTTGGCGGCGGAAATGGCCGATGGGACTAAGATAGACTCATGAACCATATGTACAACAAGGTCGAACTCCCTCTGAAGAATCTCCTCCTCGGAAGGACTGGCAATATGTGGATGACATATAGGTATCCGCCAATATCATAGGAAGAATGGTATGATCCTCCCGGAGGGCTCGAACGGCCGCAACAATCCGCGTGTCCAAATGATCGGATCCTGCAGGCAAATACAAAACTGAGATGACACAGGCCATCAGAACATCCACTCTCAAGGCATCCCAGCGCTCTTCGGACACGGAAAAATCACCGAGGAAAAGACGGAAACTATCAGATGATCCAAATCGGTCAATCAAGAATTGAAGAGGAACCATATGGTCTGATGTGATTACCGGTAATAAGACAGCCCTCCGCCAAACCGGTGGAAAAAGTCAAGAATTGACGGCGCATGGAACCAACTGTGACCCTAGCACAAGGGCCGTCCAACGACAAGCCGGTAAAGCGAGCATACTCCTCAAGGGTGGGGGTCAGCTCTACTGTCCCTAACCTAAACACCTGACGGGCAGGGGCCCAATAGCTCAGAAGACCATCCACAAAGCCCGCTGGGCACCTGAAAGGTCAGTAAGGACCAAGAATGTCCCAAAAGACCATCTGCGATAATCCTGTCTGCCGGCAGTAAACTGTCCAACCAGCGAAAGAGACTGCCAACCAACCCTGTGGGAGGAATGAGAATCCAAACGAGCCACGACATCCGTAGGACGACATCTGTGGGAAAATAGTATCAAAAAGACTGTTACAGGGGTCATTCTCTATCCATAAATAAAAGAGCATGCATCATAACAGTTAATAATAAAGCAGGTGAATTCCATAAGAGATGAAAAAGAACTGTGCAATAAATAAATAAATGAGTTTCAGTACATGGTGCAATAAATGAAAAAGAAATCTAAGCAGGTGCCGATACAAAAGGCCCTATCCTATCCTGGTCTAAATAAAATCAGTATCATCTATGAAAGCAGGATCCTCGAACTGATCCCCTGGAGTCGTCGAGCTCGGAGGACCAAAGTTCATATCAGGGATGTAGGGATGCGCTGTGGCATCAGATGAACTCGGGCCTGCATCATAACCTGCACCGTCAGGATCGTAGGTGTAAGCCTCCTCCGGGGCCCGGCCCAACCCCCTAATAAACAGCGATAACTGATCTACCTGGCGGGTCAATGAGGCGATCTGCTCAGTATGGGTAGGGGTCCGAACACAGGCAGCCCAATCGGTCATCGTCACCGAGCCTGGAACCATGTCTCCAAGGAAGAAAGTGGTCCGAGTCTGAGGACCGATGGTACGGGGCACCCACCATGTACGGAATGCATCACTCGTAGTGGGACCCGTGGAAAGCATCCGACCGTCCTCCCCGGCAAGCATGATCTCCGAGATGGATGTCCGGCGACGATAACCGGCTCCGACAAGATAACCAACCGGCGACGATAACCGGGGGTTACGAGATGGGTGACCGGCGACGATACCCGGCCCCGACATGACGATCGACCGGCGACGATAACCGGCGATCACGAGATGGATGTCCGGCGACGATAACCGGCTCCGACAAGATAACCAACCGGCGACGATAACCGGGGGTTACGAGATGGGTGACCGGCGACGATACCCGGCCCCGACATGACGATCCGACCGGCGACGATAACCCGGCGATCACGGAGATGGATGTCCGGCGACGATAACCGGCTCCGACGGATAACCAAACCGACGACGATAACCGGGGGTTACGAGATGGGTGACCGGCGGCGACGATACCACGGCCCCGACATGACGATCGACCGGCGACGATAACCGGCGATCACGAGATGGATGACCGGCGACGATAACCGGCTCCGACAAGATAACCAACCGGCGACGATAACCGGGGGTCACCGAGATGGGTGACCGGCGACGATACCCGGCCCCGACATGACGATCGACCGGCGACGATAACCGGACGATCACGAGATGGATGACCGGCGACGATAACCCGGCTCCGACAAGATAACCAACCGGCGACGATAACCGGGGTTACGAGATGGGTGACCGGCGACGATACCCGGCCCCGACATGACGGATCGACCGGCGACGATAACCGGCGATCACGAGATGGATGTCCGGCGACGATAACCGGCTCCGACAAGATAACCAAACCGGCGACGATAACCGGGGGTTACGAGATGGGTGACCGGCGACTGATACCCGGCCCCGACATGAACGATCGACCGGCGACGATAACCGGCGATCACGAGATGGATGTCCGGCGACGATAAACCGGCTTCCGACATAGATAACCAACCGGCGACGATAACCGGGGGTTACGAGATGGGTGACCGGCGACGATACCCGGCCCCCGACATGACGATCGACCGGCGACGATAACCGGCGATCCACGAGATGGAATGTCCGGCGACGATAACCGGCTCTCCGACAGATAACCAACCGGCGACGATGACCGGGGGTTACGAGAGGGGTGACCGGCGACGATACCCGGCCCCGACATGACGATCGACCGGCGACGATAACCGGCGCGATCACGAGATGGATGTCCGGCGACGATAACCGGGCTCCGACAGATAACCAACCGGCGACGATAACCGGGGGTTACGAGAGGGGTGACCGCGACGATACCCGGCCCCGACATGACGATCGACCGGCGACGATAACCGGCGATCACGAGATGGATTGACCGGCCGACGATAACCGGCTCCGACAAGATAACCGACCGGCGACGATAACTGGAGGTTACGAGATGGGTGACCGACGATCGATACCCGGCCTCGACATGACGATCGACCGGCTGACGATAACCGGCGATCACGAGATGGATGTCAGGCGACGATAACCGGCTCCGACAGATAACCGACCGGCGACGATAACCGGGGGTTACGAGATGGTGACCGGCGACGATACCCGGCCCCGACATGACGATCGACCGGCGACGATAACCGGCGATCACGAGATGGATGTCCGGCGACGATAACCGGCCTCCGACAGAGGACCAACCGGCGACGATAACCGGGGGTTAACGCGATGGGTGACCGGCGACGATACCACGGCCCCGAACGAGACGATAGATTGAAAGAGTGAACCCAAAGACTAACGAACACGGTCAAGGGATTGAATACATTTGACACTCTTACGAATGTCTTGCAATGCATTGCATCTTATGTTGCATCATAAGCTATATGTGTGAGGCATTCATGTATGCAATGTCATTCTTACACACTGTCATTCATGCATCGAGTGTCTATTCTTTATCCTGTTCATTTCATTTATCATTTCATAAACATGATAAAGAGGGGCAGCTGTAGACACACCCAAATTTTGCGTTTCCTTCTACTAACCGTGACAGGAGGGCGAAATCGTCAATTGAAACCAGCTTGCGGGAGCAAAGGAGCGGGCACAAGGGCGAGCGCCCGGTCCCGCCGCAATGATTTGGGCAGCCCAAGTCGACGTGACAGCATGAACCGTCCGAGGCAGGCATTTCCGAATGAGGTGGCACGTCTCCCGGAAGTTCCGGACTGCGGGAATACGAGCCTGTCAGCGAAAACCGACGTTGCGGTACGAAAGTCGAGGCGTGGCACGAAAATCGAGAAAAAGTCAAGCCCGCCAGCCGCGGATAGATCTGCGGCCAAGTGGGTGTGCGCCAGCACGAAAACCGGGAAATCAGCACTCAGCAGCTGAGTGCGATGGGAGGCGTGCCAGCTGGCCCAGCCGCAGATCCATCTGCGGCCAGCCGCAGATAGATCTGCGGCTGGCTCTGGCCAGCCTATTATAAGCCAGCTTCGGCAGCATACCAGGGGGTTCAGCAGTTTTTTGGAAGAAGAAGAATTTCTGCAGCAGCAGCAAAAAAACACGGAAATAGAGAGAAAATAGCTAGATTTTGCAACAAAAATAGGGAGAAAGAAGAGGAAAAAAAGAGTGGAATTAATTCTTTTGAGTTTGATTGTATCAAATACATCATTTATCCTATTCAAATACACAAGTTCACATCCATTTGAGATCAATTGCAAGGTGAAAATCTTCTATTTGTTCTAGCAAATTCATGTCCTATTGATTTGGGTAAATTAGATATAATTTTCATGTATCTTGTTGAACAATGAATTAGGGATTATGAGTGAAGTTTCCATCGGAAATTAAACTCTTCCTAATAAACCCGATGATAATTCGTTCATTAATTTCTTTGTTTGTTTTAAGGTGTTATATTTGGTATCAATTCCTTTAAATCGTTATTTTAGGATGTCTTGGTATTGTTAGATTATCCAGGTTAGTTTATTTTCTTGTAATATCCGATTGGTTTGTGTGTGGATACTTGGTTGTGAGCCCTAGGAAAGCGACCCCGGGATCCCAATCCGATGATGGACATATCTTGATGTAAGAAGTAGAAGTGACGTAGTTTTCATTGTAAATATGTAATCGTTGGGCCTTAAAACGACGCTAAGGCGAGAATCGTGCTTAAGGCCCCGAAAATAGTGAAATTTGTGGTGATTGTTGGCGTTCGGGGATATTTTGATGGCTTACATGCCCATGAATAGCCCCGACGCGTGTTTATGCTTGATTTGATTTATGACATGAAATTTGATTTTCAAAGCTAAATGATAAGATTTTCATAAAATTCAAATCAAAGTAGGAGATTAGAATCACGAGGTTAAAATTTGAGAAATGTTAATGAATGTTGATTCCTATCTAACGAGAAAGCCAAAGAAAAAACATCGTTTTCAAATATCACAACAAAAATGATTTGCAAAATAAGTAATATTTTATTAAATCTTTGTGCATAGGGTGAAAGAGATTCTAGAAATTGCCCGATCGTTTCACGAAAGCAACGTATAGATCTCGATTCCTATTTTGACGAAGGTTTAAAACTCTTGTTTTGCCAAAACGACCACCTAATGAAAATCTCATAGTTTTGATAAATTAAAATCAAACCTTTCTCATAAAAGAATAAAGCTTGCACGTGTATACCGAAAAAGACATTCCGAAGCGTTATCAAAGTAAAACACGATTTCCCTAAAAAATCCAAATGACTCTTTCATTACAAAAACTCACCACCAACATTCACATAAGCACACATACACACACCACGCACGCACAAACACATACATTTCATGAATTAAAGGATAGGAGAAGCATCAAGATTGCGGTAACCGTGTTTCACGGAAGTCGAGGGGTGCCTAACACCTTCCCCTCACTTAAGCAAGCCCCCGAACTCTATGAATCTCGATTCGCAGACCAATTAATTCGGAGTCACATATGAGCCAGGGATTTATAAAACACGAAAATTCGGATGAGTTGGTACATCCATTTCAAATATACCAACTGGCGACTCTGGTTAATTGGCTCATCATAAAAACGATCTTTCAAAACCCCGTCGACATCAATGCCGACCTTTTCCAAACGACATCTAAATCAAAAGGCTAAAATTGGAAAAGACCAAAGACGAGAAGCGAAAAAACCCGGCGTCGACAGTGGTCTAACATGAAAAGAGAGATAGCGGAATGGGTAAGTAAATGTTTAACGTGTCAAAGGGTTAAAGCTGAACATCAGAAACCCAGTGGATTATTACAGCCCTTAGAAATTCCTGAGTGGAAATGGGAGCATATTACCATGGATTTCGTAGTTGGCCTTCCAACCACACAAAAGGGTCACAATGCCATTTGGGTGATTGTAGATCGTCTTACCAAATCAGCTCATTTCCTACCCATCAAAATCAACTTCAGTCTAGACCAGTTAGCCAGACTTTACATCAATGAAATCATTTCTAGACATGGAGTCCCTGTTTCTATAGTATCAGACCGAGATCCACGATTTACTTCAAATTTTTGGATAAGTCTTCAGAAAAATTTAGGAACTCAGTTGAGACTAAGTACAGCATACCATCCACAAACTGATGGTCAGAGTGAGAGAACCATCCAGACATTGGAAGACATGTTGCGCTCTTGCATCATGGATTTTAAGGGAAGTTGGAAAGATCCATTACCTTTGGTAGAATTTGCATACAACAATAGTTACCATGCCAGCATAGGAATGCCACCTTTTGAAGCCTTGTACGGAAGAAAATGTAGAACGCCTTTATGTTGGGATGAGGTCGGAGAGCGACAAAATGTTAGGACCTGAAATAGTGCAACAATCAACCACGGAGGTAGTTCGAATTATACGGGGAACGATTACAAGCGTCACAAAGATCGACAGTAAGAAATATGCTGATCAACACAGGAAGTTACAAGATTTCGAAGTCGGTAGTCACGTATTCTTAAAAGTATCTCCGTGGAAGGGAAAAAATACGTTTCCGGCAAGAAAGGCAAATTGAGTCCGAGATTTATTGGGCCATTTCAAATATTGAGGAGGATAGGCGAGGTAGCCTATGAGGTAGCCCTACCTCCTGAACTGGAACATATTCATAACGTGTTTCATGTGTCCGTGTTACGACCGTACAAACCTGATTATAAACACGTTATTGACTACGGAGGCCCATTCAAATCGAGAAGGATTTATCGTATGAAGAAATTCCTATTGAAATTGTGGATAGGAAAGAAACAAAATTTGCGAAATAAAACGTTTCGGTTTAAGGTTATTCTGGAGAATCAGAATATCGAGGAAGCTACGTGGGGGGGCTCGAGAGTAAAATGCGAGATAACTACCCACATTTATTTATCATAGACTGCACTGTAAATTTCTGAGGGACGAAATTCTTATTAGATGGGGGTGAATGTAATATTCCGAACCCTAATAAGATCTGTATATGTAAATTATGTGTTTAATAAATGAAATTTTTTATGATATGACTTTGTATTATGTGATTTGTGTATTTTATTAAACAATTAGGTCAAATAAAAATTTTTCGTCAAGCAGCTGTGTCGTGCTTAATCGGACAAAATAATTTGTCGTGCTTCCGGGAATTCATCGAGAAGCGTTTCGGCAAATTATTTTTGTAAGCTGTTTGTGTCCGTGCTTGGGAATTGACGAACGTGCTTTGTCGTGCTTCGACATTAATATAATATTATATTAACTGATAAAATTTCTAAAATAAGTTAAATAGGGTTTAAAATGTTACACGGAAATAGAAAACCCTAAGTTGAAAACCCTAAGTTGTAATAGTTATCCGAATTGATCGATTAAAACCCCTAATTATTGTACAATAATCTTAATTAATATAATTAAGATTTAAATAATGAATCATAATGTTAATTATGAACCATTAAGATTTAAACTAAAACCCTAAACGAAAGATTAAAACCCTAATTGTAGGATTGAAAACCCTAAACCCTAATTAGAAACCCTAAAGCCCTAATTTGATTCAAGAAACACTAAACTATGGAGTTATAAATCTTAATTGTGATATAATATCATAATTAGGGTATTAACTAAACTTAATTTAACATCCTAATCATGATTAACAAAAATCTAGATTTAATTAGTAGGTAAAATAAATCAAAATTAAAATCCTAGCCAATGAAAATGAAGCTAGGAGTGTGCAAGCTTGTGCTTGACACACTCCAGCACAAGTAGGTGCCCAAGATCAGGTTTGACTAACACAAGTCCCAAGCCTAGATATTTATGGAGGCAAAAATTTGGAAATTTAGCCTAGGAAACCCTAATTCAAGACACTATAAATAGAATGAGATCTGATCATGCAAGCCTACGAAATTTCAAAGCTTATACACTTAGAAACATACCATATCAAGCCCCAGCAACCTCAAGTTCAGAATCAGAAGCTAGGAATTAAAACTTTGAAGAAAAAGGTGCAAACCCCTAATTTATGTTTGATCTTCAAGCCCTGCAAAATTTTTGTGTTTTAGATGTTTAGGGAATCCTTATTAATATGTTATTTAGTGATCTGGGCGGTTAAAACATGTTTACATAACATCTAGATATGAAAATCAAGCCAAAAACTCAAACTGTTCTTGGCAGTCAAGAACAGTCTGACAGGCCTTTTTGTCAGAGATTTTGATTGACTTAAAATGTTTGTTTGATGTGTTTTAAAGCATGAATCAGTAGTTTGCCATGTTAGCTTTAAGATCCAATTGGTAGAATGGTTAAATTATCTCTAGGATATAAGTTATTAATGGTCAAAACCCGTTGACCGACCATGGGGGACTGATTTCTGGGTAACCCAGAAATCATATGAATGTCTAACAGTTGGATGTCAGACTTTTGATCAACCCAGAAATGACCTAGATGATATTTAATATGTTGTTTCTTGTGTTAGACATGTTATTTGGTATGTAAACTACAATATTGAATCATCAAAACACATTTAGCAAACACAGAATCAAAGTTATTCATGGTCAAACCATGTTGACTGACCATGACTACTTGAGTTTCTGGGTAACCCAGAAACTCAAGAACAGTTTGAACCCGGTGGTTTGACCATCAAATTTAGAGCATGATATGATATAGTTTGAGGTAAAATTTGATATGTCGTTGTACACTGTCATGTTGGCTATACCAACAAACAAAAATCAAACACAAACATCAAACGAGCTGAGATTAATTTGAGGTCAAAAGTCACTGTTGGATATTGACCAAGTGTTCTTCATGAAGAACACCTTTAGCGACAGTCTTCAACCCAAACCCAGAAACCTAAGAAACTAAGCAGACCGTCGCTAAAGCCCTTTAGCGACGGATTTTTAATAAAAATAAAATAAAAATTAATTAAATAAATTATAAAATAATAAATAAATAGTAAATAATTATTAATAATTAATAAATAAATTCGAAAATTTATTTTTAAATTATAAAAATTTATTTTTAATATTTTTATATATTCTGATAGATTATTTAATTTAATTAAATAATAAATAATAATTATGATAAATCATTTAATAATTGTTTTAATTATTTAAAAATGATATTAAATTATTAAATAATTATATTAATTATTTAAAAATAATATTAAGGTAAATAAAATTATTATATATAAATAATAAAATATTAAATATTTAAATATTATTAATGATAAATAAATCATTTAAATAATATATTAAGTATTTAAAAATTACTTTAAATGATAATTAAATCATTTAAATATCCAATTAAGTTTTGAAAATTATGGTAAGTAATAAATAAATTATTTTAATGATAAAATAAAGTCTAAAAATATTATTAATGATAAAATAAATCATTTAAATAATATTCTATCTTTCTAAAAATATTATAAATGATAAATAAATCATTTAAATAATATTTTAAGTATCAAAAATATTCTAAATGATAAATAAATCATTTAAATAACATATTAAATATTTTAAAATTATTCTAAATGATAATTAAATCATTTAAAAATATTCCTAAGCTTGTAAAATTATTTAAAAATACTTCCAAGCTTCTGAAAATTATTTAAAAATAATACCAAGCTTCTAAACATGTTAGAAATAATAATTAAATTATTTAGACTAATAATTCGACTTCCAAATGAAGTTTTATCGAACAATCTATGTGTTTAGCCATTAAGGACGCGACCGAGATACCGAATCAACGTCGAACCTTAATGAAACTTGTTTAGATTAGCGTGATACATGTTTATATACGTGCTAACGCTTATTATTGGTATACGTAGACTACGTGCGTTGACCGATCGTACTAAATTATAGTGAGCTACGCTAAGGCAAGTCTCCCAACTTTGTTATATTTAAGCAAGTATTATACATCTTGCTATCAATTATTGTGAAGTTATTGCTTCTTCTTCAGCATAACTTAAGAAATGAATCATTATTCATATATTGTTTATTCGAGCGTAAATTGTTGTGTCAAACCAAATTGTTTGGTAAGACATCTATACTGAGTAAATGGAAATGCCTTCATAGGAAGGCCAATAAATATCGATAATATATTGACCACAAATGGTAGGATGATATGCATACTCCTAGGATATTGGTGAGGCTGATCACCTACCAGATATCCAAAACTCAAATGGTTCTAAGTCTTTAAAGACTGATAGAACTAAATGAAATATATGGTTCTTATACAGAACCCTCAGTATACATTGTTGATATCTTTCAAATCAAACACATGGTGTTTATATATTTAAATGAACTTGCTGAGCTTTTGTAGCTCATTCTTGCGCATATCTTCTTTTGCAGCTGTAAATGATATCCCTAGCACGTCTGGGACTGATAAGGGGAAAAGACATGCTTATTAAGTTTTATTTCTATTGTTGAATACTTTAAGTCTTTCAAAGACTTGTTGTAATAACTTAGTATAACGAATGATGTAACCGAACAAAATGTTATGTAATATATTACGATCCTTTATGTCATAGAATGCGTTATACTCTGATCTTTAATTTCTTTTGAATAGTTATACTAAGTTAAATACAGTGTCTATATGAACTATACATCTGAATGAGGGTATCTAAATGATGTTGAGATTCCTATAAGCTCTGGGGTTACACTTAGTGAGCGCCGGTAAGGTGCCATCTTTAACGGAATGCGCCCCTCAGTTCTATGGATAATCTTATCATTAATACTGTGAATGTCAGATAGATAGGGAATATTGATATGAAAGAGATATTCATAAGATATGAATCTATATATCTAAGTGAGGGTATCCAAACACAGACAACGTTCTGGCCGGAACTAGTACCTGTTATGGGATACTGTGAATCTTGGATAGATAGAAGTCATATTTTATTGAATATTTATAGATGTATAGTTTCACGTGAGCACCAGATCTGCTACAGGGGAGTTTAGAGATTTGGGGGCGTCACACATGTAAGCCATCAAAATAACCCCAAATGCCCACAAGCACCTATTTCACTATTTCGGGGCCTTAAACCCGATTTTTAACTTGGTATCGTTTTAAGGCCCGACGATTACATGTTTACAATCAAGGATAATCGATCCTACCAAAATTGTCCATCATCGGATTTGGGACCACGGGGTCGTGTTCCTAGGCTCACATCCACAATTTCTACACACCCACGAAATGGATATTACAACAATTAAACAAGCTAAAAAATCACCAAATGGATATCATCGGGCCATTAGGAAAAATTTTGTTCCGTTGGAACCCTCACTAATAATCCCTAATCCGTGTATTCTCAATAATATACAAAAAAACTACATTTAATGCAACCCAAATGACCAAAAGCTTAAAAAATGATATAACAAAAATGCTATAAAAGAGGGCTTTTTCACCTTGCAAATGACACCACGATGCGTATAAACTCGTATATTAATTAGAGTAGAAAATATATGTGATACAATCTCACAAAAGAGATATAATTCCTCACTATTTTCTCTCTTTTCTCTCCTTTTTCGCTGCTGTTTTGTTGCTGTTCTTCTTCTTTTCTTTTTCTTCTTCCGCCGCTGCTTCGCCTCCTGTATCCGAATGA
Organism: Aralia elata; assembly: GCA_034770075.1. Classification (NCBI taxonomy): domain Eukaryota; kingdom Viridiplantae; phylum Streptophyta; class Magnoliopsida; order Apiales; family Araliaceae; genus Aralia; species Aralia elata. The sequence goes on from CM068385.1 coordinate 50,907,548, forward strand.
AGGAATGAGCTGAAATAGCCTGGCCAAGGGCAGCCGCAGATTGATCTGCGGCTGGCCTTGGTTTCCCCGCGCCCACCGCGCACTTCAGCCGCTCAGCCGCCCGTCGCGCACTTCAATTATTTTAATCATTGGCCGCAGATCAATCCGCGGCTGGGTGGGCTGACTTTCTCGATTTTTGGGCCGCACCTCGATTCTCGTGTCGTACCGTTGATTTTCGCTGAGAGGCTTGTATTTTGCAGTCCGAGAACCGCTGGTAAACGTGCCACATCATTATGCTTTGATCGTTGTCGTGTCGGTTTTGATCGCACGTCGTTGCGGTGGCTCTGAGTGTTTGTACTTATGTCCACCCTTCGTTCTCGTAGGCTGGGTTCATTGACGATTTTGCCCTCCTATCAGGGTTAGTATAGAAAGCGCAAAATTTGGGTGTCTACAGCTGCCCCTCTTTATCATGTTTATAAAATGTTAAATGAAATGAACACTTTAAAGAAGTAGACACACGATGCATGAATGACAGTGCATAAGAATGACAGTACATACATGATGCAATACATATAGCTTATGATGCAACACAAGATGTAATTCATGCAAAACACTCGTAAAGGTGTCAATGCATCATGCAACCGTAATTTTATTGTGAGCATTGATCTCAACATTTTCACTCAATCGCTGCTATAATCATCGTCGTCTCACAACCGTCGGGTCTCGAATCCGATCAGTCGTCTCGTTCGCATCGGATCTCGTATCCGATTGCTAGGTTCGTAATCACCGGGGCTCGTATCCGGATGATTGTCTTGTCTACGCCGGGTCTCGTATCCGGTCGCTCGTCTTGTGATCACCGAGTCTCGTATCCGGTTGATCGTCTTGTCGGCGCCGGGTCTCGTATCCAGTCGCTCGTCTCGTGATCACCGGGTCTCGTATCCGGTTGATCGTCTCGACTGCACCGGGTATCGTATCCGGTCGCTCGTCTCGTAATCACCGGGTCTCGTATCCGGTTAATTGTCTCGTCCGCGCCGGGTCTCGTATCCGGTCGCTAGTCTCGTGATCACCGGGTCTCGTATCCGGTTGATCGTCTTGTGAGTGCCGGATCTCATATCCGGTCGCTCGTCTCGTAATCACCGGGTCTCGTATCCGATTGATTGTCTTGTCGACGCCGGGTCTCGTATCCGGTCGCTCGTCTCGTGATCACCGAGTCTCGTATCTGGATGATCGTCTCGTGAGTGCCGGGTCTCGTATCCGGTCGCTCGTATCGTAATCACCGGGTCTCGTATCCGGTTGATTATCTTGTCTGCGCCGGGTCTCGTATTCGGTCGCTAGTCTCGTGATCACCGGGTCTCGTATCCGGTTAATCGTCTCGTCTGCGCCGGGTCTCGTATCCGGTCGCTCGTCTCGTAATCACCGGGTCTCGTATCCGGTTGATTGTCTTGTCGGCACCGGGTCTCGTATCCGGTCGCTCGTCTCGTGATCACCGGGTTTCGTATCCGATTGATCGTCTCGTCGGGGCCGAGTCTCGTATCCGGTCACCTATCTCGTAATCGCCGGGTCTCATATCCAGTCGATCATTTTGTCGGGGCCGAGTCTCGTATCCGGTCACCCCTCTCGTAATCACCGGGTCTCGTATCCGGATGATTGTCTCGTCGGGGCCGGGTCTCGTATCCGGTCACCCATCTCGTAATCACCAGGTCTCGTATCTGGTTGATTGTTTTGTCAGGGCCGGGTCTCGTATCCGGTCACCCATCTCGTAATCGCCGGGTCTCGTATCCGGTCGATCGTCTCGTCGGGGCCGGGTCTCGTATCTGGTCACCCATCTCGTAATCGCCGGGTCTCGTATCCAGTCGATCGTCTTCTCGGGGCCGGGTCTCGTATCCGGTCACCCATCTCGTAATCGCCGGGTCTCGTATCCGGTCGATCGTCTTGTCGGGGCCGGGTCTCGTATCTGGTCACCCATCTCGTAATCACTGGGTCTCGTATCCGGATGATCGTCTTGTCGGGGCCGGGTCTCGTATCCGGTCACCCATCTCGTAATCGTCGGGTCTCGTATTCGGTCGATCGTCTCGTCGGGACCGGGTCTCGTATCCAGTCACCCATCTCGTAATCACCGGGTCTCGTATCCGGTTGATCGTCTTGTCGGGGCCGTGTCTCGTATCCACTCACCCATCTCGTAATCGCCGGGTCTCGTATCCGGTCGATCGTCTTGTCAGGGTCGGGTCTCGTATCCGGTCACCCATCTCGTAATCGCCGGGTCTCGTATCCGGTCGATCGTCTCGTCGGGGTCGGGTCTCGTATCCGGTCACCCATCTCGTAATCACCGGGTCTCCTATCCGGATGATCGTCTCGTCGGGGCCCGGTCTCGTATCCGGTCACCCATCTCGTAATCACCGGGTCTCGTATCCGGTTGATTGTCTTGTCGGGGCCGGGTCTCGTATCCACTCACCCATCTCGTAATTGCCGGGTCTCGTATCCGGTCGATCGTCTTGTCGGGGCCGGGTCTCGTATCCGGTCACCCATCTCGTAATCACCGGGTCTCGTATCCGGTCGATTGTCTTGTCGGGGCCGGGTCTCGTATCCACTCACCCATCTCGTAATTGCCGGGTCTCGTATCCGGTCGATCGTCTTGTCGGGGCCGGGTCTCGTATCTGGTCACCCATCTCGTAATCGCCGGGTCTCGTATCCGGTCGATCGTCTCGTCGGGGTCGGGTCTCGTATCCGGTCACCCATCTCGTAATCACCGGATCTCGTATCCGGATGATCGTCTCGTCGGGGACGGGTCTCGTATCCGGTCACCCATCTCGTAATCACCGGGTCTCGTATCCGGTTGATTATCTTGTCGGGGCCGGGTCTCGTATCCGGTCACCCATCTCGTAACCGCCGGGTCTCGTATCCGGTCGATCGTCTTGTCGGGGCCGGGTCTCGTATCTGGTCACCCATCTCGTAATCAACGGATCTCGTATCCAGATGATCGTCTTGTCGGGGCCGGGTCTCGTATCCAGTCTCCCATCTCGTAATCACCGGGTCTCGTATCCGGTCGATTGTTTTGTCGGGGCCGGGTCTCCTATCCGGTCACCCTTCTCGTAATCGCCGGGTCTCGTAACCGGTCGATCGCCTTATCGGGGCCGGGTCTCGTATCCGGTCACCAATCTCGTAATCGCCGGGTCTCGTATCCGGTCGATCGTCTTGTCGGGGCCGGGTCTCGTATCCGGTCACCCATCTCGTAATCACCGGGTCTCGTATCCGGTCGATCGTCTTGTCGGGGCCGGGTCTCGTATCCGGTCACCCATCTCGTAATCACCGGGTCTCGTATCCGGATGATCGTCTTGTCGGGGCCGGGTCTCGTATCCGGTCACCCATCTCGTAATCGCCGGGTCTCGTATCCGGTTGATTGTCTTGTCGGGGCCGGGTCTCGTATCCGGTCACCCATCTCGTAATCACCGGGTCTCGTATCCGGATGATCATCTTGTCGGCACCGGGTCTCGTATCCGGTCGCTCGTCTCGTGATCACCGGGTCTCGTATCCGATTGATCGTCTCGTCGGGGCCGAGTCTCGTATCCGGTCACCTATCTCGTAATTGCCGGATCTCATATCCGGTCGATCGTTTTGTCGGGGCCGGGTCTCGTATCCGGTCACCCCTCTCGTGATCACCGGGTCTCGTATCTGGATGATCGTCTCGTCGGGGCCGGGTCTCGTATCCGGTCACCCATCTCGTAATCACCGGGTCTCGTATCCGGTTAATTGTTTTGTCGGGGCCGGGTCTCGTATCCGGTCACCCATCTCGTAATCGCCGGGTCTCGTATCCGGTCGATCGTCTCGTCGGGGTCGGGTCTCGTATCTGGTAACCCATCTCGTAATCGCCGGGTCTCGTATCCGGTCGATCGTCTTATCGGGGCCGGGTCTCGTATCCGGTCACCCATCTCGTAATCGCCGGGTCTCATATCGGGTCGATCGTCTTGTCGGGGCCGGGTCTCGTATCTGGTCACCCATCTCGTAATCACTGGGTCTCGTATCCGGATGATCGTTTTGTCGGGGCCGGGTCTCGTATCCGGTCAACCATCTCGTAATCGCCGGGTCTCGTATTCGGTCGATCGTCTCGTCGGGGCCGGGTCTCGTATCCGGTCACCCATCTCGTAATCACCGGGTCTCGTATCCGGTTGATCGTCTTGTCGGGGCCGGGTCTCGTATCCACTCACCATCTCGTAATCGTCGGGTCTCGTATCCGGTCGATCGTCTGGTCGGGGCTGGGTCTCGTATCCGGTCACCCATCTCGTAATCGCCGGGTCTCGTGTCCGGTCGATCGTCTCGTCGGGGTCGGGTCACGTATCTGGTCACCCATCTCGTAATCACCGGGTCTCATATCCGGATGATCGTCTCGTTGGGGCCGGGTCTCGTATCCGGTCACCCATCTCGTAATCACCGGGTCTCGTATCCGGTTGATTATCTTGTCGGGGCCGGGTCTCGTATCCACTCACCCATCTCGTAATTGCCGGGTCTCGTATCCGGTCGATCGTCTTGTCGGGGCCGGGTCTCGTATCTGGTCACCCATTTCGTAATCGCCGGGTCTCGTATCCGGTCGATCGTCTCGTCGGGGTCGGGTCTCGTATCCGGTCACCCATCTCGTAATCACCGGATCTCGTATCCGGATGATCGTCTCGTCGGGGACGGGTCTCGTATCCGGTCACCCATCTCGTAATCACCGGGTCTCGTATCCGGTTGATTATCTTGTCGGGGCCGGGTCTCGTATCCGGTCACCCATCTCGTAATCGCCGGGTCTCGTATCCGGTCGATCGTCTTGTCGGGGCCGGGTCTCGTATCTGGTCACCCATCTCATAATCACCGGATCTCGTATCCGGATGATCGTCTTGTCGGGGCCGGGTCTCGTATCCGGTCACCCACCTCGTAATCACCGGGTCTCGTATCCGGTTGATTGTCTTGTCGGGGCCGGGTCTCCTATCCGGTCACCCATTTCGTAATCGCCGGGTCTCATAACCGGTCGATCGTCTTGTCGGGGCCGGGTCTCGTATCCGGTCACCCATCTCGTAATCGCCGGGTCTCGTATCCGGTCACCCATCTCGTAATCACCGGGTCTCGTATCCGGTTGATTATCTTGTCGGTGCCGGGTCTCGTATCTGGTCACCTATCTCGTAATCGCCGGGTCTCGTATCCGGTCGATCGTCTTGTCGGGGCCGAGTCTCGTATCCGGTCACCCATCTCGTAATCACCAGGTCTCGTATTCCGTCGATCGTCTCGTCGGGGCCGGGTCTCGTATCCGGTCACTCATCTCGTAATCGCCGGGTCTCGTATCCGGTCGATCGTCTCGTCGGGGCCGGGTCTCGTATCCGCTCACCCATCTCGTAATCACCGGGTCTCATATCCAGATGATCGTCTCGTCGGGGCCGGGTCTCGTATCCGATCACACATCTCGTAATCACCGGGTCTCGTATTCGGTTGATTGTCTTGTCGGGGCCGGGTCTCGTATCCACTCACCCATCTCGTAATCGCCGGGTCTCGTATCCGGTCATCCATCTCGTAATTGTCGGGTCTCGTATCCGGTCGATCGTGTCGTCGGGGCCGGGTCTCATATCCGGTCACCCATCTCGTAATCACCGGATCTCGTATCCGGATGATCGTCTCGTCGGGGCCGGGTCTCGTATCCGGTCACCCATCTCGTAATCACCGGGTCTCGTATCCGATTGATTATCTTGTCGGGGCCGGGTCTCGTATCCGGTCACCCATCTCGTAATCGCCGGGTCTCATATCCGGTCGATCGTCTTGTCGGGGCCGGGTCTCGTATGTGGTCACCCATCTCGTAATCACCAGATCTCGTATCCGGATGATCGTCTTGTCGGGGCCGGGTCTCGTATCCGATCACCCATCTCGTAATCACCGGGTCTCGTATCCGGTTGATTGTCTTATCGGGGCCGGGTCTCGTATCCGGTCACCCATCTCGTAATCGTCGGGTATCGTAACCGGTCGATCGTCTTGTCGGGGCCGGTTCTCGTGTCCGGTCACCCATCTCGTAATCACCGGTTCTCGTATCCGGATGATCGTCTTGTCAGGGCCGGGTCTCGTATCCGGTCACCCATCTCGTAATCACCGGGTCTCGTATTCCGTCGATCGTCTCGTCGGGGCCGGGTCTCGTATCCGGTCACTCATCTCGTAATCGCCGGGTCTCGTATCCGGTCGATCGTCTCGTCGGGGCCGGGTCTCGTATCCGCTCACCCATCTCGTAATCACCGGGTCTCCTATCCAGATGATCGTCTCGTCGGGGCCGGGTCTCGTATCCGATCACACATCTCGTAATCACCGGGTCTCGTATTCGGTTGATTGTCTTGTCGGGGCCGGGTCTCGTATCCACTCACCCATCTCGTAATCGCCGGGTCTCGTATCCGGTCATCCATCTCGTAATTGTCGGGTCTCGTATCCGGTCGATCGTGTCGTCGGGGCCGGGTCTCATATCCGGTCACCCATCTCGTAATCACCGGATCTCGTATCCGGATGATCGTCTCGTCGGGGCCGGGTCTCGTATCCGGTCACCCATCTCGTAATCACCGGGTCTCGTATCCGATTGATTATCTTGTCGGGGCCGGGTCTCGTATCCGGTCACCCATCTCGTAATCGCCGGGTCTCATATCCGGTCGATCGTCTTGTCGGGGCCGGGTCTCGTATCTGGTCACCCATCTCGTAATCACCAGATCTCGTATCCGGATGATCGTCTTGTCGGGGCCGGGTCTCGTATCCGATCACCCATCTCGTAATCACCGGGTCTCGTATCCGGTTGATTGTCTTATCGGGGCCGGGTCTCGTATCCGGTCACCCATCTCGTAATCGTCGGGTATCGTAACCGGTCGATCGTCTTGTCGGGGCCGGTTCTCGTATCCGGTCACCCATCTCGTAATCACCGGTTCTCGTATCCGGATGATCGTCTTGTCAGGGCCGGGTCTCGTATCCGGTCACCCATCTCGTAATCCTCGGGTCTCGTATCCGGTCGATCGTCTTGTCGGGGCCGGGTCTCGTATCCGGTCACCCATCTCGTAATCGCCGGGTCTCGTATCCGGATGATCGTGTCGTCGGGGCCGGGTCTCGTATCCGGTCACCCTTCTCGTAATCACCGGGTCTCGTATCCGGATGATCGTCTTGTCGGGGCCGGGTCTCGTATCCGGTCGATCGTTTCATTGGGGCCGGGTCTCGTATCCGGTCGATCATCTCGTCGGGGCCGGGTCTCGTATCAGGTCACCCCTCTCGTGATCAACGGGTCTCGTATCCGGATGATCGTCTCGTTGGGGCCGGGTCTCGTATCCGGTCACCCATCTCGTAATCACCGGGCTCGTATCCGGTTGATTGTTTTGTCGGGGCCGGATCTCGTATCCGGTCACCCATCTTATAATCGTCGGGTCTCGTATTCGGTCGATCGTCTCGTCGGGGCCGGGTCTCGTATCTGGTCACCCATCTCGTAATCATCGGGTCTCGTATCCGGTGAATTGTCTTGTCGGGGCCGGGTCTCGTATCCGGTCACCCATCTCGTAATCGCCGGGTCTCGTATCCGGTCGATCGTCTTGTCGGTGCCGGGTCTCGTATCCGGTCACCCATCTCGTAATCACCGGGTCTCGTATCCGGATGATCGTTTTGTCGGGGCCGGGTCTCGTATCCGGTCAACCATCTCGTAATCGCCGGGTCTCGTATTCGGTCGATTATCTCGTCGGAGCCGTGTCTCGTATCCGGTCACCCATCTCGTAATCACCGGGTCTCGTATCCGGATGATCGTTTTGTCGGGGCCGGGTCTCGTATTCACTCACTCATCTCGTAATCGCCGGGTCTCGTATCCGGTCGATCGTCTGGTCGGGGCCGGGTCTCGTATCCGGTCACCCATCTCGTAATCGCCGGGTCTCGTATTCGGTCGATCGTCTCGTCGGGGCCGTGTCTCGTATCCGGTCACCCATCTCGTAATCACCGGGTCTCGTATCCAGTTGATCGTCTTGTCGGAGCCGGGTCTCGTATTCACTCACCCATCTCGTAATCGCCGGGTCTCGTATCCGGTTAATTGTCTTGTCGGGGCTGGGTCTCGGGGCCGGGTCTCGTATCTGGTCACCCATCTCGTAATCGTCGGGTCTCGTATCCGGTCGATCGTCTTGTCGGGGCCGGGTCTCGTATCCGGTCACCCATCTCGTAATCGCCGGGTCTCGTATTCGGATGATCGTCTTGTCGGGGCCGGGTCTCGTATCCGGTCACCAATCTCGTAATCTCCGGGTCTCGTATTCGGTCGATTGTCTCGTCGGGGCCGGGTCTCGTATCCGGTCACCCATCTCGTAATCACCGGGTCTCGTATCCGGTGGATCGTCTTGTCGGGTCCGGGTCTCGTATCCACTCACCATCTCGTAATCGCCGGGTCTCGTATCCGGTCGATCGTCTGGTCGGGGCCGGGTCTCGTATCCGGTCACCCATCTCGTATTCACCGGGTCTCGTATCCGGTCGATCGTGTCGTCGGGGCCGGGTCTCGTATCCGGTCACCCATCTCGTAATCCCCGGGTCTCGTATCCGGTCGATCGTCTCGTCGGGGCCGGGTCTCGTATCCGGTCACCCATCTCGTAATCACCGGGTCTCGTATCCGGTGGATTGTCTTGTCGGGGCCGGATCTCGTATCCGGTCACCCATCTCGTAATCACCGGGTCTCGTATCCGGATGATCGTCTTGTCGGGGCCGGGTCTCGTATCTGGTCACCTATCTCGTAATCGCCGGGTCTCGTATCCGGTCGATCGTTTTGTCGGGGCCGAGTCTCGTATCCGGTCACCCATCTCGTAATCACCGGGTCTCGTATCCGGATGATCGTCTGGTCGGGGCTGGGTCTCGTATCCAGATGATCGTCTGGTCGGGGCTGGGTCTCGTATCCGGTCACCCATCTCGTAATCGCCGGGTCTCGTATTCGGTCGATCGTCTCGTCGGGGCCGGGTCTCGTATCCGGTCACTCATCTCGTAATCGCCGGGTCTCGTATCCGGTCGATCGTCTCGTCGGGGCCGGGTCTCGTATCCGGTCACCCATCTCGTAATCACCGGGTCTCATATCCGGATGATCGTCTCGTCGGGGCCGGGTCTCGTATCCGATCACACATCTCGTAATCACCGGGTCTCGTATTCGGTTGATTGTCTTGTCGGGGCCGGGTCTCGTATCCACTCACCCATCTCGTAATCGCCGGGTCTCATATCCGGTCATCCATCTCGTAATTGTCGGGTCTCGTATCCGGTCGATCGTGTCGTCGGGGCCGGGTCTCGTATCCGGTCACCCATCTCGTAATCACCGGATCTCGTATCCGGATGATCGTCTCGTCGGGGCCGGGTCTCGTATCCGGTCACCCATCTCGTAATCACCGGGTCTCGTATCCGATTGATTATCTTGTCGGGGCCGGGTCTCGTATCCGGTCACCCATCTCGTAATCGCCGGGTCTCATATCTGGTCGATCGTCTTGTCGGGGCCGGGTCTCGTATCTGGTCACCCATCTCGTAATCACCAGATCTCGTATCCGGATGATCGTCTTGTCGGGGCCGGGTCTCGTATCCGATCACCCATCTCGTAATCACCGGGTCTCGTATCCGGTTGATTGTCTTGTCGGGGCCGGGTCTCGTATCCGGTCACCCATCTCGTAATCGTCGGGTCTCGTAACCGGTCGATCGTCTTGTCGGGGCCGGTTTTCGTATCCGGTCACCCATCTCGTAATCACCGGTTCTCGTATCCGGATGATCGTCTTGTCAGGGCCGGGTCTCGTATCCGGTCACCCATCTCGTAATCGTCGGGTCTCGTATCCGGTCGATCGTCTTGTCGGGGCCGGGTCTCGTATCCGGTCACCCATCTCGTAATCACCGGGTCTCGTATCCGGATGATCGTCTTGTCGGGGTCGGGTCTCGTATCCGGTCACCTATCTCGTAATCGCCGGGTCTCGTATCCATATGATCGTGTCGTCGGGGCCGGGTCTCGTATCCGGTCACCCTTCTCGTAATCACCGGGTCTCGTATCCGGATGATCGTCTTGTCGGGGCCGGGTCTCGTATCCGGTCGATCGTTTCGTCGGGGCCGGGTCTCGTATCCGGTCGATCGTCTCGTCGGGGCCGGGTCTCGTATCCAGTTGATCATCTCGTCGGGGTCGGGTCTCGTATCCGGTCACCCATCTCGTAATCACCGGATCTCGTATCCGGATGATCGTCTCGTCGGGTCCGGGTCTCGTATCCGGTCACCCATCTCGTAATCGCCAGGTCTCGTATCCGGTTGATTATCTTGTCGGGGCCGGGTCTCGTATCCGGTCACCCATCTCGTAATCGCCGGGTCTCGTATCCGGATGATCGTGTCGTCGGGGCCGGGTCTCGTATCCGGTCACCCTTCTCGTAATCACCGGGTCTCGTATCCGGATGATCGTCTTGTCGGGGCCGGGTCTCGTATCCGGTCGATCGTTTCATTGGGGCCGGGTCTCGTATCCGGTCGATCATCTCGTCGGGGCCGGGTCTCGTATCCGGTCACCCCTCTCGTGATCAACGGGTCTCGTATCCGGATGATCGTCTCGTTGGGGCCGGGTCTCGTATCCGGTCACCCATCTCGTAATCACCGGGCTCGTATCCGGTTGATTGTTTTGTCGGGGCCGGATCTCGTATCCGGTCACCCATCTTATAATCGTCGGGTCTCGTATTCGGTCGATCGTCTCGTCGGGGCCGGGTCTCGTATCCGGATGATCGTCTGGTCGGGGCTGGGTCTCGTATCCAGATGATCGTCTGGTCGGGGCTGGGTCTCGTATCCGGTCACCCATCTCGTAATCGCCGGGTCTCGTATTCGGTCGATCGTCTCGTCGGGGCCGGGTCTCGTATCCGGTCACTCATCTCGTAATCGCCGGGTCTCGTATCCGGTCGATCGTCTCGTCGGGGCCGGGTCTCGTATCCGGTCACCCATCTCGTAATCACCGGGGTCTCATATCCGGATGATCGTCTCGTCGGGGCCGGGTCTCGTATCCGATCACACATCTCGTAATCACCGGGTCTCGTATTCGGTTGATTGTCTTGTCGGGGCCGGGTCTCGTATCCACTCACCCATCTCGTAATCGCCGGGTCTCATATCCGGTCATCCATCTCGTAATTGTCGGGTCTCGTATCCGGTCGATCGTGTCGTCGGGGCCGGGTCTCGTATCCGGTCACCCATCTCGTAATCACCGGATCTCGTATCCGGATGATCGTCTCGTCGGGGCCGGGTCTCGTATCCGGTCACCCATCTCGTAATCACCGGGTCTCGTATCCGATTGATTATCTTGTCGGGGCCGGGTCTCGTATCCGGTCACCCATCTCGTAATCGCCGGGTCTCATATCTGGTCGATCGTCTTGTCGGGGCCGGGTCTCGTATCTGGTCACCCATCTCGTAATCACCAGATCTCGTATCCGGATGATCGTCTTGTCGGGGCCGGGTCTCGTATCCGATCACCCATCTCGTAATCACCGGGTCTCGTATCCGGTTGATTGTCTTGTCGGGGCCGGGTCTCGTATCCGGTCACCCATCTCGTAATCGTCGGGTCTCGTAACCGGTCGATCGTCTTGTCGGGGCCGGGTCTCGTATCCGGATGATCGTCTTGTCGGGGTCGGGTCTCGTATCCGGTCACCCATCTCGTAATCGTCGGGTCTCGTATCCGGTCGATCTTCTTGTCGGGGCCGGGTCTCGTATCCGGTCACCCATCTCGTAATCACCGGGTCTCGTATCCGGATGATCGTCTCGTCGGGGTCGGGTCTCGTATCCGGTCACCAATATCGGAATCGCCGGGTCTCGTATCCATATGATCGTGTCGTCGTCGGGGCCGGGTCTCGTATCCGGTCACCCTTCTCGTAATCACCGGGTCTCGTATCCGGATGATCGTCTTGTCGGGGCCGGGTCTCGTATCCGGTCGATCGTTTCGTCGGGGCCGGGTCTCGTATCCGGTCGAGCTTCTCGTCGGGGCCGGGTCTCGTATCCGGTAGAACATCTCGTCTGGTGCGGGTCTCGTATCCGGTCACCCATCTCGTAATCACCGGATCTCGTATCCGGATGATCGTCTCGTCGGGTCCGGGTCTCGTATCCGGTCACCCATCTCGTAATCGCCAGGTCTCGTATCCGGTTGATTATCTTGTCGGGGCCGGGTCTCGTATCCGGTCACCCATCTCGTAATCGCCGGGTCTCGTATCCGGATGATCGTGTCGTCGGGGCCGGGTCTCGTATCCGGTCACCCTTCTCGTAATCACCGGGTCTCGTATCCGGATGATCGTCTTGTCGGGGCCGGGTCTCGTATCCGGTCGATCTCGTTTCATTGGGGCCGGGTCTCGTATCCGGTCGATCATCTCGTCGGGGCCGGGTCTCGTATCCGGTCACCCCTCTCGTGATCAACGGGTCTCGTATCCGGATGATCGTCTCGTTGGGGCCGGGTCTCGTATCCGGTCACCCATCTCGTAATCACCGGGCTCGTATCCGGTTGATTGTTTTGTCGGGGCCGGATCTCGTATCCGGTCACCCATCTTATAATCGTCGGGTCTCGTATTCGGTCGATCGTCTCGTCGGGGCCGGGTCTCGTATCTGGTCACCCATCTCGTAATCATCGGGTCTCGTATCCGGTGAATTGTCTTGTCGGGGCCGGGTCTCGTATCCGGTCACCCATCTCGTAATCGCCGGGTCTCGTATCCGGTCGATCGTCTTGTCGGTGCCGGGTCTCGTATCCGGTCACCCATCTCGTAATCACCGGGTCTCGTATCCGGATGATCGTTTTGTCGGGGCCGGGTCTCGTATCCGGTCAACCATCTCGTAATCGCCGGGTCTCGTATTCGGTCGATTATCTCGTCGGAGCCGTGTCTCGTATCCGGTCACCCATCTCGTAATCACCGGGTCTCGTATCCGGTTGATCGTCTTGTCGGGGCCGGGTCTCGTATTCACTCACTCATCTCGTAATCGCCGGGTCTCGTATCCGGTCGATCGTCTGGTCGGGGCCGGGTCTCGTATCCGGTCACCCATCTCGTAATCGCCGGGTCTCGTATTCGGTCGATCGTCTCGTCGGGGCCGTGTCTCGTATCCGGTCACCCATCTCGTAATCACCGGGTCTCGTATCCAGTTGATCGTCTTGTCGGAGCCGGGTCTCGTATCCACTCACCCATCTCGTAATCGCCGGGTCTCGTATCCGGTTAATTGTCTTGTCGGGGCCGGGTCTCGGGGCCGGGTCTCGTATCTGGTCACCCATCTCGTAATCGCCGGGTCTCGTATCCGGTCGATCGTCTTGTCGGGGCCGGGTCTCGTATCCGGTCACCCATCTCGTAATCACCGGGTCTCGTATCCGGATGATCGTCTTGTCGGGGCCGGGTCTCGTATCCGGTCACCCATCTCGTAATCGCCGGGTCTCGTATTCGGTCGATCGTCTCGTCGGGGCCGTGTCTCGTATCCGGTCACCCATCTCGTAATCACCGGGTCTCGTATCCGGTTGATCGTCTTGTCGGGGCCGGGTCTCGTATCCACTCACCATCTCGTAATCGCCGGGTCTCGTATCCGGTCGATCGTCTGGTCGGGGCCGGGTCTCGTATCCGGTCACCCATCTCGTAATCGCCGGGTCTCGTGTCCGGTCGATCGTCTCGTCGGGGCCGGGTCTCGTATCCGGTCACCCATCTCGTAATCCCCGGGTCTCGTATCCGGTCGATCGTCTCGTCGGGGCCGGGTCTCGTATCCGGTCACCCATCTCGTAATCACCGGGTCTCGTATCCAGTTGATCGTCTCGTCGGGGTCGGGTCTCGTATCCGGTCACCCATCTCGTAATCACCGGGTCTCGTATCCGGATGATCGTCTTGTCGGGGCCGGGTCTCGTATCTGGTCACCTATCTCGTAATCGCCGGGTCTCGTATCCGGTCGATCGTTTTGTCGGGGCCGAGTCTCGTATCCGGTCACCCATCTCGTAATCACCGGGTCTCGTATCCGGATGATCGTCTGGTCGGGGCTGGGTCTCGTATCCAGATGATCGTCTGGTCGGGGCTGGGTCTCGTATCCGGTCACCCATCTCGTAATCGCCGGGTCTCGTATTCGGTCGATCGTCTCGTCGGGGCCGTGTCTCGTATCCGGTCACCCATCTCGTAATCGCCGGGTCTCGTATCCGGTCGATCGTCTCGTCGGGGCCGGGTCTCGTATCCGGTCACCCATCTCGTAATCACCGGGTCTCGTATCCGGATGATCGTCTCGTCGGGGCCGGGTCTCGTATCCGATCACCCATCTCGTAATCACCGGGTCTCGATGATCGTCTCGTCGGGGCCGGGTCTCGTATCCACTCACCCATCTCATAATCGCCGGGTCTCGTATCCGGTCATCCATCTCTCGTAATTGTCGGGTATCGTATCCGGTCGATCGTCTTGTCGGGGCCTGGTCTCGTATCCGGTCACCCCTCTCGTGATCACTGGGTCTCATATCCGGATGATCGTTTCACCGGGCCGGGGTCTCGTATCCGGTCACCCATTTCGTAATCACCGGGTCTCGTATCCGATCGATCGTCTTGTCGGGGTCGCGTCTCGTATCCGGTCACCCATCTCGTAATCGCCGGGTCTCGTATCTGGTCGATCGTCTTGTCTGGACCGGGTCTCGTATCCGGTCACCCATCTCGTGATCACCGGGTCTCGTATCCGGATGATCGTCTTGTCGGGGCCGGGTCTCGTATCTGGTCACCCATCTCGTAATCACCGGGTCTCGTATCCGGTTGATCGTCTTGTCGGGGCCGGGTCTCGTATCCGGTCACCCATCTCGTAATCGCCGGGTCTCGTATCCGGTCGATCGTCTTGTCGGGGCCGGGTTTCGTATCCGGTCACCCATCTCGTAATCACCGGGTCTCGTATCCGGTCGATCGACTGGTCGGGGCCGGGTCTCGTATCCAGTCACCCATCTCGTAATCGCCGGGTCTCGTGTCCGGTCGATCGTCTCGTTGGGGCCGGGTCTCGTATCCGGTCATCCATCTCGTAATCACCGGGTCTCGTATCCGGATGATCGTCTTGTCGGGGTCGGGTCTCGTATCCGGTCACCCATCTCGTAATCGCCGGGTCTCGTATCCGGATGATCGTGTCGTCGGGGCCGGGTCTCGTATCCGGTCACCCTTCTCGTAATCACCGGGTCTCGTATCCGGATGATCGTCTTGTCGGGGCCGGGTCTCGTATCCGGTCGATCGTTTCGTCGGGGCCGGGTCTCGTATCCGGTCGATCGTCTCGTCGGGGCCGGGTCTCGTATCCGGTCACCCCTCTCGTGATCAACGGGTCTCGTATCCGGATGATCGTCTCGTTGGGGCCGGGTCTCGTATCCGGTCACCCATCTCGTAATCACCGGGCTCGTATCCGGTTGATTGTTTTGTCGGGGCCGGATCTCGTATCCGGTCACCCATCTTATAATCGCCGGGTCTCGTATTCGGTCGATCGTCTCGTCGGGGCCGGGTCTCGTATCTGGTCACCTATCTCGTAATCATCGGGTCTCGTATCCGGTGAATTGTCTTGTCGGGGCCGGGTCTCGTATCCGGTCACCCATCTCGTAATCGCCGGGTCTCGTATCCGGTCGATCGTCTTGTCGGTGCCGGGTCTCGTATCCGGTCACCCATCTCGTAATCACCAGGTCTCGTATCCGGATGATCGTTTTGTCGGGGCCGGGTCTCGTATCCGGTCAACCATCTCGTAATCGCCGGGTCTCGTATTCGGTCGATCATCTCGTCGGAGCCGTGTCTCGTATCCGGTCACCCATCTCGTAATCACCGGGTCTCGTATCCGGTTGATCGTCTTGTCGGGGCCGGGTCTCGTATCCGGTCACCCATCTCGTAATCACCGGGTCTCGTATCCGGTCGATCGTCTCGTCGGGGCCGGGTCTCGTATCTGATCACCCATCTCGTAATCACCGGGTCTCGTATCCAGTTGATTGGTTTGTCGGAGCCGGGTCTCGTATCCACTCACCCATCTCGTAATCGCCGAGTCTCGTATCCGGTTAATTGTCTTGTCGGGGCCGGGTCTCGGGGCCGGGTCTCGTATCTGGTCACCCATCTCGTAATCGCCGGGTCTCGTATCCGGTCGATCGTCTTGTCGGGGCCGGGTCTCGTATCCGGTCACCCATCTCGTAATCGCCGGGTCTCGTATTCGGATGATCGTCTTGTCGGGGCCGGGTCTCGTATCCGGTCACCAATCTCGTAATCTCCGGGTCTCGTATTCGGTCGATTGTCTCGTCGGGGCCGGGTCTCGTATCCGGTCACCCATCTCGTAATCAACGGGTCTCGTATCCGGTTGATCGTCTTGTCGGGGCCGGGTCTCGTATTCACTCACCCATCTCGTAATCGCCGGGTCTCGTATCCGGTCGATCGTCTGGTCGGGGCCGGGTCTCGTATCCGGTCACCCATCTCGTATTCGCCGGGTCTCGTATCCGGTCGATCGTTTCGTCGGGGCCGGGTCTCGTATCCGGTCACCCATCTCGTAATCCCCGGGTCTCGTATCCGGTCGATCGTCTCGTCGGGGCCGGGTCTCGTATCCGGTCACCCATCTCGTAATCACCGGATCTCGTATCCGGATGATCGTCTCGTCGGGGCCGGGTCTCGTATCCGGTCACCCATCTCGTAATCACCGGGTCTCGTATCCGGTTGATTATCTTGTCGGGGCCGGGTCTCGTATCTGGTCACCCATCTCGTAATCGCCGGGTCTCGTATCCGGATGATCGTCTTGTCGGGGCCGGGTCTCGTATCCGGTCACCCATCTCGTAATCGCCGGGTCTCGTATTCGGTCGATCGTCTCGTCGGAGCCGGGTCTCGTATCCGGTCACCCATCTCGTAATCACCGGGTCTCGTATCCGGTTGATCGTCTTGTCGGGGTCGGGTCTCGTATTCACTCACCCATCTCGTAATCGCCGGGTCTCGTATCCGGTCGATCGTCTGGTCGGGGCCGGGTCTCGTATCCGGTCACCCATCTCGTAATCACCGGGTCTCGTATCCAGTTGATCGTCTTGTCGGAGCCGGGTCTCGTATCCACTCACCCATCTCGTAATCGCCGAGTCTCGTATCCGGTCGATCGTCTCGTCGGGGCCGGGTCTCGTATCTGGTCACCCATCTCGTAATCACCGGGTCTCGTATCCGGTTAATTATCTTGTCGGGGCCGGGTCTCGTATCTGGTCACCCATCTCGTAATCGCCGGGTCTCGTATCCGGTCGATCGTCTCGTCGGGGCCGGGTCTCGTATCCACTCACCCATCTCGTAATCGCCGGGTCTCGTATCCGGTCGATCGTCTTGTCGAGGCCGGGTCTCGTATCCGGTCACCCATCTCGTAATCCCCGGGTCTCGTATCCGGTCGATCGTCTCGTCGGGGCCGGGTCTCGTATCCGGTCACCCATCTCGTAATCACCGGATCTCGTATCCGGATGATCGTCTCGTCGGGGCCGGGTCTCGTATCCGGTCACCCATCTCGTAATCACCGGGTCTCGTATCCGGTTGATTATCTTGTCGGGGCCGGGTCTCGTATCCGGTCACCCATCTCGTAATCGCCGGGTCTCGTATCCGGATGATCGTCTTGTCGGGGCCGGGTCTCGTATCCGGTCACCCATCTCGTAATCGCCGGGTCTCGTATTCGGTCGATCGTCTCGTCGGAGCCGGGTCTCGTATCCGGTCACCCATCTCGTAATCACCGGGTCTCGTATCCGGTCGATCGTCTGGTCGGGTTCGGGTCTCGTATCCGGTCACCCATCTCGTAATCGCCGGGTCTCGTATCCGGTCGATCGTCTGGTCGGGGCCGGGTCTCGTATCCGGTCACCCATCTCGTAATCGCCGGGTCTCGTAATCGCCGGGTCTCGTATTCGGTCGATCGTCTCGTCGGGGCCGTGTCTCGTATCCGGTCACCCATCTCGTAATCACCGGGTCTCGTATCCAGTTGATCGTCTTGTCGGAGCCGGGTCTCGTATCCACTCACCCATCTCGTAATCGCCGAGTCTCGTATCCGGTCGATCGTCTCGTCGGGGCCGGGTCTCGTATCTGGTCACCCATCTCGTAATCACCGGGTCTCGTATCCGGTTAATTGTCTTGTCGGGGCCGGGTCTCGTATCTGGTCACCCATCTCGTAATCGCCGGGTCTCGTATCCGGTCGATCGGCTTGTCGGGGTCGGGTCTTGTATCCGGTCACCCATCTCGTAATCCCCGGGTCTCGTATCCGGTCGATCGTCTCGTCGGGGCCGGGTCTCGTATCCGGTCACCCATCTCGTAATCGCCGGGTCTCGTATCCGGATGATCGTCTTGTCGGGGACGGGTCTCGTATCCGGTCACCCATCTCGTAATCACCGGGTCTCGTATCCGGTCGATCGTCTCGTCGGGGCCGGGTCTCGTATCCGATCACCCATCTCGTAATCACCGGGTCTCGTATCCAGTTGATCGTCTCGTCGGGGCCGGGTCTCGTATCCGGTCACCCATCTCGTAATCACCGGGTCTCGTATCCGGTCGATCGTCTCGTCGGGGCCGGGTCTCGTATCCGGTCACCCATCTCGTAATCGCCGGGTCTCGTATCCGGATGATCGTCTTGTCGGGGCCGGGTCTCGTATCCGGTCACCCATCTCGTAATCGCCGGGTCTCGTATCCGGTTGATTGTTTTGTCGGGGCCGGGTCTCGTATCTAGTCACCCATCTCGTAATCGCCGGGTCTCGTATCCGGATGATCGTCTTGTCGGGGCCGGGTCTCGTATCCGGTCACCCATCTCGTAATCGCCGGGTCTCGTATTCGGTCGATCGTCTCGTCGGAGCCGGGTCTCGTATCCGGTCACCCATCTCGTAATCACCGGGTCTCGTATCCGGTTGATCGTCTTGTCGGGGCCGGGTCTCGTATTCACTCACCCATCTCGTAATCGCCGGGTCTCGTATCCGGTCGATCGTCTGGTCGGGGCCGGGTCTCGTATCCGGTCACCCATCTCGTAATCGCCGGGTCTCGTATTCGGTCGATCGTCTCGTCGGGGCCGTGTCTCGTATCCGGTCACCCATCTCGTAATCACCGGGTCTCGTATCCAGTTGATCGTCTTGTCGGAGCCGGGTCTCGTATCCACTCACCCATCTCGTAATCGCCGAGTCTCGTATCCGGTCGATCGTCTCGTCGGGGCCGGGTCTCGTATCTGGTCACCCATCTCGTAATCACCGGGTCTCGTATCCGGTTAATTGTCTTGTCGGGGCCGGGTCTCGTATCTGGTCACCCATCTCGTAATCGCCGGGTCTCGTATCCGGTCGATCGTCTCGTCGGGGCCGGGTCTCGTATCCACTCACCCATCTCGTAATCGCCGGGTCTCGTATCCGGTCGATCGTCTTGTCGGGGCCGGGTCTCGTATCCGGTCACCCATCTCGTAATCCCCGGGTCTCGTATCCGGTCGATCGTCTCGTCGGGGCCGGGTCTCGTATCCGGTCACCCATCTCGTAATCACCGGATCTCGTATCCGGATGATCGTCTCGTCGGGGCCGGGTCTCGTATCCGGTCACCCATCTCGTAATCACCGGGTCTCGTATCCGGTTGATTATCTTGTCGGGGCCGGGTCTCGTATCCGGTCACCCATCTCGTAATCGCCGGGTCTCGTATCCGGTCGATCGTCTTGTCGGGGCCGGGTCTCGTATCCGGTCACCCATCTCGTAATCGCCGGGTCTCGTATTCGGTCGATCGTCTCGTCCGAGCCGGGTCTCGTATCCGGTTACCCATCTCGTAATCACCGGGTCTCGTATCCGGTTGATCGTCTGGTCGGGGCCGGGTCTCGTATCTGGTCGATCGTCTGGTCGGGGCCGGGTCTCGTATCCGGTCACCCATCTCGTAATCGCCGGGTCTCGTAATCGCCGGGTCTCGTATTCGGTCGATCGTCTCGTCGGGGCCGGGTCTCGTATCTGATCACCCATCTCGTAATCACCGGGTCTCGTATCCAGTTGATCGTCTTGTCAGAGCCGGGTCTCGTATCCACTCACCCATCTCGTAATCGCCGAGTCTCGTATCCGGTCGATCGTCTCGTCGGGGCCGGGTCTCGTATCTGGTCACCCATCTCGTAATCACCGGGTCTCGTATCCGGTTAATTGTCTTGTCGGGGCCGGGTCTCGTATCTGGTCACCCATCTCGTAATCGCCGGGTCTCGTATCCGGTCGATCGTCTTGTCGGGGTCGGGTCTCGTATCCGGTCACCCATCTCGGAATCACCGGGTCTCGTATCCGGATGATCGTCTGGTCGGGGCCGGGTCTCGTATCCGGTCACCCATCTCGGAATCACCGGGTCTCGTATCCGGATGATCGTCTGGTCGGGGCCGGGTCTCGTATCCGGTCACCCATCTCGTAATCGCCGGGTCTCGTATTCGGTCGATCGTCTCGTCGGGGCCGTGTCTCGTATCCGGTCACCCATCTCGTAATCGCCGGGTCTCGTATCCGGCCGATCGTCTCGTCGGGGCCGGGTCTCGTATCCGGTCACCCATCTCGTAATCACCGGGTCTCGTATCCGGTCGATCGTCTCGTCGGGGCCGGGTCTCGTATCCGGTCACCCATCTCGTAATCGCCGGATCTCGTATACGGATGATCGTCTCGTCGGGGCCGGGTCTCGTATCCGGTCACCCATCTCGTAATCACCGGGTCTCGTATCCGGTTGATTATCTTGTCGGGGCCGGGTCTCGTATCCGGTCACCCATCTCGTAATCGCCGGGTCTCGTATCCGGATGATCGTCTTGTCGGGGCCGGGTCTCGTATCCGGTCACCCATCTCGTAATCGCCGGGTCTCGTATTCGGTCGATCGTCTCGTCGGAGCCGGGTCTCGTATCCGGTCACCCATCTCGTAATCACCGGGTCTCGTATCCGGTTGATCGTCTTGTCGGGGCCGGGTCTCGTATTCACTCACCCATCTCGTAATCGCCGGGTCTCGTATCCGGATCGATCGTATCTGGTCGGGGCCGGGTCTCGTATCCGGTCACCCATCTCGTAATCGCCGGGTCTCGTA
>CM068385.1:50928582-51067146 GCA_034770075.1 Aralia elata
CAGGTATCATTCCCCGTCAATAGTGTAAATGCTTACGTATTTATTTGATTCGGGTGCTACTTGTTCATATATATCCGATGATATTGCTAGAAAATTAGAGTTACCTCAGGAAGAATTAGATTACCCTATGAATATAGAAATTGCGAATAGGGGAAGTGATTCCTGTTAAGTAATCCACAAAAACTATCAAGTAGAACATTAAGGGTCATGTGATGACAGTAAACTTAATCAACAATTCGTCTTGGGGAGTTTGATGTCATTTTGGGAATGGATTGGTTGTTTAACCATGGGGCAGTTATTGACTCGTCAAAGGAAGTGGTGTGAATCTTCAAAGACTCCCGTCGAAGGTAGTATTAATGTCAGCAAGTCACCTAGACAAACGAGTTGTCCTGACTGTGATTAGCAAGGCCAGAAAGTATGTTGAGACCAAGGATGTGTAGAGATATCTAAGCCTACATAGTCGATAACCCCGAAAGGTGGGTGCAAAGCTTGAGGAGATTACCGGAAGTTAGGGATTTGGCGGTTGTGTTTCGCTGATGATTTTGCCAGGATTACCGCCAGATAGGGAAATTGAGTTTGTAATTAATTTAGCACCGGGTACAAGCCCCTATATCCAAAAGGCCCCATAACCGAATGGCTCTGGTAGAAATGGAGTTGATGGTGCAGTTGCAAGAGTTGCTTGAGTAAAAATTATATTTAACCGAGCGTTTCCGCCGTGGGGAGTGCCGATGTTAATTACGTCAAGAAGAAGGACGGATCAATGCCGTCTTTGCATTGATTATAGATAGTTGAATAAGGTCACAATCTTAAAAACAAGTATACCGTTGCCAAGGATCGATGACCTGTTTGACCAATAGAAGGGAGCAAGATATTTGTTCAAAGAATAGATCTGCGAAGTGGGTACCATCAGTTAAAGGTTAGAAAGGAATACATAACCAAGACCGGCATTTCAAACTAGATATGGTACCACTATGAGTTTTTGGGTTATGTCATTTGGTTTAACATCGCTACCTGCAACATTTATGGATTTAATTGAATATAGTGTTTAAAACCATTCTTAGGATAAGTTTTGTGGTGGTATTCATAGGAACGACATTCTGGTGTTACTCCAAAACTCGGGATAGAAAAACACGTGTGGAGGGCATTTGAGGGTGGACACTAGGAGCGTGTAAACGGAAAGAGAAGTTGTATGCAAAATTTTCAAAATGGCAAAATTTTTGGATTTAGAGCTGTGTGCAAATTTCTTGGGCATGCTGATTGATAAGAAGACGGCATATCGGTGGAATCCATCAAAAGTGGAAGCTGTGATGAACTAGGGATCACAGCCGAAGAACACCATCAGGAAGTGAGGATGTTTTCCTAGGTTTAAGCAGGTTATTATAGGCATTTTATTCGAAGACTACTCCAGGATCGCCCACTCCATTGACGAATTTAACAAGAAAAATCAGTGAAGTTCGTTTGGAGACGGAGAAGTGCGAAGAGATGTTTTCCAAGAACTAAAGAAAGTAGGAGACTAAGTTCAGCACCCTGTGTTTGTCTTTGCCCGATGAGTACAGAAAAATTTTTGTTAATTGGTATATAAGCGATGCATCGCATTTAAAGGACTTGGTTTGTGTGCTGATGCAAAGCCTGAGTAGGGTAGGTTATTGCATATGCATCGCGCTCCAACTAAAAGATTATGAAAAAAGGGATATCCGACCAACATGATTTGGAGTTTAGCCAGCCGTGGTGTTTGCTTTTGAAAATCCTGGATGCGGAAGGCACTATCTCTATGGGGAGAAGTGTGTAAATATATACAGGGACCATTAAAAGTCTGAAGTATAATTTTTCACACGAGAAAGATTTAAAATATGGCGGCAGGAGAGGAGATGGATTAGAATTGATCAAAGACTATGATTTGTGAAATTCTATACCATCCGGGTAAGGCTAATGTGGTTTGCCGATGCTTTAAGTAGAAAAGGTCCGGGGACAAAAAACTATTTTTTGTTAACTGCTCAAAGAGTAAGCTGTTGTAGCAGGAAATGGCTAAATTGGAGTTAGAGGTGAAGGGTCTGGCAGAGCCTAATGAAAAATTGTTCTAGATGGAAACCCAACCAACTGTTTGGTGGAAAAGGTGAAGGGAAGCGCAGACTTCAGGATGAGGAATGTGTTAAGATACGGAAAAGAGTGC
This sequence comes from Aralia elata, assembly GCA_034770075.1. Lineage (NCBI taxonomy): Eukaryota > Viridiplantae > Streptophyta > Magnoliopsida > Apiales > Araliaceae > Aralia > Aralia elata. Next base: position 50,930,753 of record CM068385.1, read on the forward strand.
TTGAGGGAGAAGAACTCATCAAATACAAAATCGACCACCAAGAAGGGTTGCTGAGATTTGAAGGCAGGGAATCTGGGTTCCGTCAGTGCTGGAGATCAGAGAATGAGATTTTGAACCGAAGCTCATAGCTCAAGATTTTTGATACACCCCGTGGAAGTAACAAAAAGAATGTATATCAGGATCTTCGCCAACATTTTTGGTGGGTCCACACATGAAAAGAGAGGTTGCTGAGGTGTGTTGAGACGTGTCTCACCTTGTCAGAGAGTCAAAAGTAGAGCATCAAACGACCAAATGGTTTGTTGTACAACAGCCCTTGGAGATACCAGAATGTAGAGTGGGAGGCATATCACGATGGATTTTTGTTGGTAGGGCTGTTCCAACTACTCAAAAAGGTTATGACGCAAATATGGGTTTATAGATATGCGAAGTTGGGTAACCATCAATTTAAAGGTGAGAAAGGAAGACATACCAAAGACGAGGCCATTTGTGAACTAGATATGGTCACTTATGAGTTTATTTGTTTATGTCATTTGGTTTGCATACAAAACGCACCTGCCCGCAATTATGGATTTAATGAATAGAGTGTTTAAACCATTCTTGGATAAGTTTGTTGGTGGGTATTCATAACGATATTCTGGTCTACCTATTTCAAAACTCAAGAAGAATCACGTGGAGCATTTGAGGGGTGACACTGGATGTGTGTAAGGAAAGAGAAGTTGTAATGCAAGAATTTTCAAAATGCGAAGTTTGGTTAGAGCCGAACGGTGTGCAATTTCTTGGGCATGTGCTTGAAATGTAAGGACGGGCATATTTGGGGGAATCCATCAAAAGTGGAAGTTGTGTTATGAAACTGGGATCAGTTCCAAAACACCGTCAGAAGTGAGGAGTTTCCTAGGTTGGGGGTTGGTTAGGATTAATTGTACAGAGAGCGTTTAATCTTTCATTAGACTGTCTCCAGGGATCGCCACTGCCGTTGACGCAATTTAAACAAGAAAAATTAGTGATGGTTCATATTGGAAGACGGAGAAGTGGTCGAAGAGATGTTTCCAAGGAAACTAAAGAAGCGACTAAGTTGGCAGTCAACCTGTGTTGTCTTTGCCAGATGATACAAGAAACATTTTTAGTGGGTATATTAATAGCGACGCATCGCATAAAGGACTTGGTTGTTAGATGCTGATGCAAAAAACGGTAACGGTTATTGGCCATATGCATCGCGCCAACTTAAAAGACTATGAAAAACGGGTATTCCGACCCATTGATTTGGATGTTAGCAAGCCGTGAGGGGGGGGTGGGGTTTGCCTTTTGAAAATCTGGAGGCACTTATCTCTATGGGGAGAAGTGTGAAATATATACAGACCATAAAAGTCTGAAAGGGTATATTTTGGGCACATCTAAGAAAAGGGAAAGATTTAAATATGCTGGCTGGAGAGGAGATGGATAGAATTGATCAAAGACTATGATTGTGAAATTCTTATACCATCCGGGGAAGGCTAATGTGTGTTGCCGATAGCTTTAAGTAAGAAAAGGTCGGGAAAAACTATTTTTGTTAACTGCTCAGGAGAAGCTTTGTAAGCGGAAATGGCCTAAATTGGGAAAGTTAGTGTTGAAGGGTCTGGCAGAGCAACTAATATGATTTATGTGGGTTCTTGGGAATGGTAACCCAACCTACTTTGGTGGGATAATAGGTGAAGGAATCGACACACTTTCATGATGAGGAACTGGGTAAATGTACGGAAATAGAGTGCTGTAGGATGAAGAACTCAAATACCATAAATCGACAAACCAGAAGGTTGCTGAGATTTGAAGGCTGAATACCTGGGGTTCCGGTCAGTGTCTGGCGAACAGTGCTAGTGTGAGAAAGTTGTTGAAACGAAGCGCATAGCGCCATGATTTTCGATACACCTGGAATAGTACAAAGAATTTATCTGATTCTTCGCCAAGTATTTTTTGTGGCCCACCAAACATGATATATAGAGGTTGCTGAGGGTGGTGCGGATGGGGCTCACTGGGGAGTAGAGTCATATGCATAATGCATCAATCGTCCAATGAGTTGTGGGTACAAGCCGTTGGAGATACCCAGAAGGGAAAAGGGAGCATGAGCAACTTGATTTTGTGTTAGCCGGCTTCCATCGAACCTCAATAAGGTTTTTGGACGCAATTATGGGGTTATTTGGACTGATTGACAAAAGCAAGGCGCAGGGCGGGCCGGGGTTCAAGTATCAAATTCAGATGTCACCCTGGAGCAACTGGCTTAAGGTTTACGTCCTAGGTGATAGTATTTCGAGGTCATGGGTGTGGTCCAAGTATTCAAGGGTGTCTGACTATCCACGGGTTTTTTCCACAATCAAAATGTGGAGGAGGCTGCAATCTGGGTGTGGGGGGGACGCAGTTGAGTATATGTTCCTCGCGTAGCATCCTCAAAACCGATGGACAATGTGATAGGAAACGAGTCAAACATATAGACATATGTTTAAGGGGCCTGTGCGGCCATGGATTTTTAAAGGCTAGTGGGATGAGCATGGACCTTCTGGTCGAAGGTTAGTGTATATGAATAGTCAGCACGCAAGTATCGGGCATGCCGCCCTACAGAGCAGTTAATACGGAAGGAAGGGTTCAATACTCTACTCCGGGATGGTTGGGATGGAGGTGGGAGTAACGTTCACGATTGGGTCCACCCGAGCTTGTATAATAAACTGTGCTGAAAGTGTCAAGGTGATAAGACCTAAGGGGTTAGCTGCTCATGACAGGCATTATTAATGATGCAGTTATCAAGCTTCGTCAATTAGCGTGATAGTGGTTGAAGTCGTAAGTGGTGGTGTGTCGCATAGTTAGCTATCCCCTTGGAATAGAAAGAAAAAACCAGATTTGGGAATAAGGGTAAACTCAGCCCGGTGGTGTGTTGGGACACCCTTCGAAGTGCTGTATACGAAAGGTGGGTGTGGTACCTGAGGAGGGGAGCTTTACAGCCTGAGGTTAGATCAACATTTTTAAACAATTGGGTTTCCTCGTTATCCGGTGGTTGACGGACCGTATAAGCCTGGATTTATAAAATATGTATTAGAGAATATGAAACCATTATCAGTTTGGGAATAATATTTGATCCGTGTTATGACAAGAGATACATGTACATGATTAGTGAGACCGTAAAGAGCAGTGCCTACAGAAATGAAAGTAAAAATCTGCGGGGGGGTGTGTAAGGTAATCTGGTGGAAACCCACAGTGCTGAAGAAATCTTCGGGAAAACTCGAAGAGAAAATGAATGCCAGAGTTATGCCTCAATTAGTTGTTTAATCTTTGTATCCCTGGCGATTCTAGGGACAGTTCGGTGCAAGGAGGGGAGGAATGTAACGCGCCAGATTTTAGTGCGTTTAGATTCGGCGTACAATATTAAAATCCGTTTTTAAGGAGGGAAGGGTGTTACACGAATTGCGATTGTTGAGTGTAATAAATGAAAAATAATTTAATTGATGTTATAGAAATATTGATATTATTTTATGTTGATGTGAGGAAATTATATAAAAAAACTAGGAGATATAGTTATGGTGAGGAAATGTGATGGGTATAAGGTATGCTAGTAGGGAATTTGATGTGAGTAGGCGAAGGGAATTTTAATAATTAAATAAGATGATTATAATTATTGTGGAGTGGATGAATAACAGGATGGAGTTGTGGTAGGGTATAAAGGTTATATGGGGGGGTGTTGTAAATTAGGTTAAAAAGAAATTGTTACATTTGATCTAGTATGGTTTACATGTGATGTTAGAAGAAGGGGTTTAATGCAAATGTTTAAGGGTTGTCAATGATAAAAACTATAGTGATGATGATTTGATTTGATAATATTAGGGTATAAGGGTGGGTGGCGGTGTATCAAACAGGGCCTTACGATCAGGGGTTGAAATAAAAATGTTTGATTGTTCGTGTGCCATCAACCTATTCAAAGCCTTGCCCGGTGGGTAGGCCCAATTTAGGGTTTACTTGGGGTTTGCCGAAACTAAGGCCCGAACCGGGTAGTTTCGGAATACTGATAAATTTAAAATTAACGTTAAATGGGTCAGAAAGTGGTGTGTTTATTAAAAGTAAAAATGAAGAAAACATGAGCTTGAGAGTTCAGAGAATTTAAACTAGAGAGCAAAAGTAGAGAGAAATTGATAAAAAGAGCGGGGTGTGATTGTGGATAGTTCCCACCATTGGTCTTAAAACAAGTAGAAAGGTATAAGTCCTTTGTTTTTTTTGCTAAATTTTTGTTTGTTATAGTAAATGATATGCATTATAATCTAAGGATATTTACAATGAATGATCAAAACAGTAGTCCTCATCTCCCGAGTAGGTACTAAAGCACCTAGAAAAAACTAGGAAAACCAATGTACCGTTACCTAAGTTTATATTATACCTCACAATCCCGAGGCTAGGCAAAGGAAATATAATACACTTAAAAAGACCCAAACTATATGAGTTATTGATGGCAACAACAAATAGGAACTTCCAATGCTGAATGCAAAAGTTGGAGGAAAAATATGCCTAAAAAGGCAGATAGAAAATTTGTCAACAAATTGCTGCCAAACAGATGCGGGATCCATTTGCTAACATATCCATCTTCAGATGGGTTTTTTCCGGACAAGGTGAAAATCAGCAATTACACAAACCCCACAAAAGTCCAAACATAGGTCCAAGTGGGGCATGCAAAATATCAGCATTATACATGGTAGGAATTCAAATTAGCCATGTGTAAACCAAATATGCCGCCCACGGTGGGTAAACCATCACACCAATTGCATGAGGCACTAGTAAAATGAAACATTGCAGCAGATCCCAACCCACGATACTGTGGGGAAAAAACCCATAGTTAATCAAGCTAGCTTAGCCCCATGTATATTAGTTAGAGAAGTACAGCAGGCCCCAAAATTCAATAACAAACAAGCCGCTACACGTGGACTTGAAGTTAATCAGCCAAAAAAATAATGTGGGAAAGCCGTAAGTGCCAAAGCAGATACCGCAACGCACGGTTGTCCGGCCACAACAAAAGCCAGAACCTCGAACATACACTCGAACAGCAGCGACAATGCGTCCACCAACAACCACCCACCGACAACAAGTACCGATAGGCGAACCACCATGCAAGCCTGTCCCGACTAATATCTTCCGCTGCAGAACCAGACCATGAAAAGGCCAAGCACTAGGTTATGCCAACCCGCATCTTGAGGACAAAATCAAAACAGTAGCAACAATGCTTCACGCTGGTTTTGAAAATAAAAATAAACTAAACATCCAAGACCCGAGTGCTCCAAAGCAGCACCACGACAAACAACAAAGCCCAGAATCAGAATTGAATGTATAATTCCTTTTCCCGCCTGGTTGTTTTACTTTACTGTATATAGGTTTTTAGTTCCTATATGTGAGATTCAAATTGCTAAATAATGCATGGAATTATTTGGATATACTGTATTGGAAAGCTATGGCATTGGGTTGAGGGTGTTTTATGGTGGTTGTTTTATGATAGCTAATTTGAAAGATAGGGATTAGTCCCATGGAAAGCATGTATAGAATATAAATTTTGGGTTTTAAACAGGAGTTTTATTTCAATGTTTAATGGCATATATGTATGAAAAATTGATGTTCAATGTTGTGAGTTATTAACGGTTTTAAAATTGGAAACATTTTTTTGGATGGTCTAGGATTTATATAATGAAAAATGAAAAGAATGCAAGTGGAATGGATTAAATAATGGTTGATTGAAAGATGAGTGTGGTACAGTCAGGTTAATTTTTATTTTTAAATATGGCTCTAAAACATGAATATTGGTGGTTTAAACAGAGAATTTTTGGTTTCTATTTGGGTTGGGGTGTATCGTGTATTATAATGGTGTAGGAAATTGTTGTAGATACATGTTGGGTAATTTGTTTTATAAACATGTAATTGAACGTTTGGGTGTGTTTAAATTATGTTAGTGGATGGTAGGAATTTGTGAAAATTTTGTGGCCTAAGTTTTCACCTGTTGGTTCAGCGAACTGGTTAGGGTGGTGACTGCCGAGTCTCTCGCCCCCAAGCGAGATAAAATCATGAACTGTAAATCTCGCCTTGCGCACCCGGGCGAGAATTTTGGGGGATAAGGAAAACCCTCGCCCCCGGCGAGCTTTTTGTTACAGTAAATCCTCGCACCCGGCGAAGGAAAACAAGTACTGAAATTTTGATTTTTTTTTATTTTCTTTGTGATTTTACTTATGATTGCTATAATGATAAGTTTAAAATTTATATTAGGTATAAAGCGACTTATAAGACACCATACGAATGGTTGGGGCTTGCTAAGCCAGTACTTAATGATTATCGAACTGGGAGGACCAATCGAGATGTTATAATGAATTATTAAGATAAGAGTCGAATCCTAAAGTGTATGTTGGGGTCATGTAACTTAATTATTGGTTTACCTATTTGTATAATCGAAATGTATAGGCGATTAAAGAATGTGAATTATTTAATGCTTGTGATAATCCGCGCACGAGGACAAGTTTGTCTTCCTTAAACTTGGTTATTTCCTTTATAAGCAAGGTTTACTTTCATTGAGTCAAGCTTAGTTAAAACCTTAGCTTATTAATTGTGTTTCGAGCAAGGTAGTTATCATCGGCAAGTGTTTATATTTTACTTCAGGGATCATTGATCGTTATTTCAAATCTTTGAACAGAAGTTTCTATTGTACAAACTCTATTGATGAATCAAATGTTTTTAAGGTTTATCGATGGACTAGCAAACCCTTATTGATTCAGCTAGTCCTTAGTTGATGAGCGTTCTAAAGACTGAGAATATTTTTTAAAAAAAATTATTCCAAACCAAGTTCCTTTTGGTACGGATTCTGGTGCTAAACTGAGATGAACAACCCTAATATAGGGGTTTAATTACGCGACAGCGTTAAAATGTTTGTGCACAATATATTGTATAAAGGGCTAATCCCCCTGAGTACGAGATGGATGGTCCATAGTCTATAAGACTGTTAAAGGTTGCGGTAGAAATACTTGATAACCTAGGACATAGTTCGAGGTCTTGTGACCCTCAGATACACTTTTAATCCTGAATCCATATTCAGTTCTTGAGCTAAGCTTTCTATTGAGTTTTCAGATCTTGACTAGTTATTGATTGAATTTAGAAAAACTATTATACCTCAGTTGAAATCTACTTCATTGGTTATTCAATTGTTATTGTTTTCACACTTGTGGGCAATTATTTGCTCACTCTTGCTCTAAGACATTGCAGCTAAGGCAGAGAAATCCGGACGAGCCGTCCACAGAGCAAAGGCAAGGGCAAGATGCCGAAATAGCGAAAGACCTGTTATCCATTGAGTGTTTACTTGTAACAAAACTTATTTAATTTTATGTTTTTATTCCGCATTGATGTAATAGAGGTTAGATAACCTGGGATTTGTTTGATTAAAAGATTGGGGATGTAACCCCTTTTGTGGGAAGATGTTTTATTCAGTTTGATTATATTATCTTAATCATGGGTAGATAGTAATGAATGTATGCTATAGTGAACACCAAATCTGTGGAGTTGAAGTACCCAGATTTGGGGGTGTCACAGTATGTGGTCTACGTTGTTAAATATAAGTGTTAGAACTTATATTAACATGTATTACGCTAATCTAGACAAGTTTCGTTAAGGTCCGGCGTTGATTCAATATCTCGGTCGCGACTTTAGACAACTAAACACATAGGTTATTCGATAAAACTTCATTTGGAAGCTTAAATATTAGTTTAGATAATGTAATTATCATTTATAATATTTTTATAAGCTTAATATTATTTTTAAATAATTTTTTATAAGCTTGGAAGTATTTTTAAATAATTTTGCAAGCTTAGGAATAATTTTAAATGATTTAATTATTTTTGAGAATAATTTTTAAAAATTTTAATATGTTCTTTAAATAATTTATTTATCATTTAGAATATTTTTAGACACCTAAAATATTATTTTAATTAATTTATTTATCATTTATAATATTTTTAGAAAGATAAAATATCATTTTAAATGATTTATTTTATCATTAATAATATTTTTAGAATTTATTTTATTATTATAATAATTTTATTATTATTTATAATAATTTCCAAAGCTTCGTTTAATATTTAAATTGATTTAATTATCATTTAGAATATTTTTAAATACTTAATATATTATTTAAATGATTTATTTATCATTAATAATATTTAAATAGTTAATATTTTATTTAATTATTTCATATAAGAATTTTATTTAATTAATATTATTTTTAAATAATTAATATAATTATTAAATGATTTAATATCATTTTTAAATAATTAAAATAATTATTAAATGATTTTATTATAATTATTATTTATTATTTAATTAAATTAAAGAATAAATCAGATTTATATAACAAATATTAAAAATAAATTTTTATAATTAAAAATGAATTTTCGAATATAATTATTGATTATTAATAATTATTTAATATTTATTTATTATTTTATAATTTATTTAATTAATTTTTATTGAAAACCGTCGCAAAAGGGTTTTAGCGACAGTCTTCATAGGGTTTCTAGTTTCTAGGTTTTGAGTTATGAATTTCATCGCTAAAGGTGTTCTTCATGAAGAACACTTGGTCATGGGTCGAACAGTGACTTTTGACCTCAAATTAATCTCAGTTGGGTTAATTGTTTTGTTCTTGATTTCTGTTTGTTGTTATATCCAACATGATAGTGTACAACGACATGTTAAATTTCATCTCAAACAACATCAATTGATGCTCTAAAAATTATGATCAAACTAGCCGGTTCATCACTGTTCTTGAGTTTCTGGGTTAGAAACTCATTCAGTCATAACGGTCAACGCAGTTTGACCATTAATAACTTTGATTATATGTTGGATTAATGTGTTTTGATGGTTCAAAGTTATAGTTTATATACTAGAGATCATGTTCATATCAAGGAACAACATATTAAATATCATCTAGGCATGATCTGGGTTGCTCAAAAGTCTGTCAGTAAACTGTCAGACATTCATATGATTTCTGGGTTACCCAGAAATCAGTCTCCCATGGTCGGTCAACGCATTTTGACCACCTATAACTTTCATCCTAGAGATAAGTTTAACATTCTACCAATTAGATATTACAGCTAACATGGCATACTATTGATTCAAATTTTAAAACACATCAAACATGCAGTTTAGGTCGATCAAAAGTTCTGACAAAAAGGCTTGTTAGACTGTTCTTGGCTGCCAAGAACAGTTAGCTATTTTTGCCTAATTTTGATATCTAGATGTTATGGAAACATGATTTAACCGCCCAGATCACTTAATAACATGTTAATAAGTATTCCTAAACACTAAAACATAACATCTAATTCAATCTTAAAGATCTAGCATAAAATTAGGGTTTATGCACCTTTTTCTTCAAATTTTGATCTCTGACTTTTGATTTTGAGCTTGTGGTTGCAGAGGCTTGTTATGGTATGTTTGTAAGTGTTTAGGCTTTGAAAATTTCGTAGGTTAAATGGCCAGCTTGATGTTCTATTTATAGCAACTTTGAAATTAGGGTTTCTTGGTCATTTTTACTAACTTGCCCCTATAAATATCTTGACCACTTAACTTGTGCTACTTGAAATCTGATCTATATCACCTACTTGTGCTGGAGTGTGTTAAGCACAAGCTTGCACACTCCTAGCTCAATTTCTATTGGTTTAAATTTTATTTTTGATTTATTTACTAACTAATTAAACCTAGATTTTTGTTAATCATGATTAGGATGTTTAATCATGTTTAGTAATATCTTAATTAAACTATTATATTATAATTAAAGTTTATCATTTCATAATTTAGTGTTATTAAATCAATTTAGAGTTTTTAGGGTTCCAAATTAGGGTTTAGGGTTTTCAATTCTACAATTAGGGTTTTAATCTTGAATTAGGGTTTTAATATAAGTTCAATGATTCATAATTAATATTATGATTCATTACTTAGATCCTAATTATATCAATTAAGATTCTTATATGACAATTAGGGTTTTAATTGACCAATTTGGACAAGTTTTACCAATTAAGGTTTCTTAATTAGGGTTTCTAATTCAGTTTAACATTTTAAACCCTAATTAACTTATTTTAGAATTTTATCAGTTAATATAATATTATATTAACTCTGAAGCACGACAAATCACTTTGTCATTTCGAAGCACGACACAGCAGCTTACAAAAATAATTTGTCGAGACGCTTCTCGGTGAATTCTGTGACACCCCAAAATCCGGGTTTCCTAACCTCGAATTCGGTGTTCACGATACTCAACAACAAACATACTTTCTAACTAATGCGGAATAATAAACATACAATGTCTATCGAAATAGTAATAAAGTCTTACAATCATGGTCCCAAGGTTCTTTAACCTTAACTTAAAACATACCATTAATACAATAAGAGTTCACATAACCGAATAACATTTAAGATAAACTAGTACATAAGCCATATCAGGCATCTACTCTTGCACCTTCCCTTTTCCTTTGTCCCCTTTAGACGTTTCTGCCTTAGCTGAAATAAAGATCATGATATAGCAAGGGTAAGCAACTAATTTGCTTAGCAAGTTTATACACAAGGGAGATATACCATGAATAGAAGGAAGTTTCGTTTTCAATGTTCAACGACAATATAAAATTGTGAAGAAACATGAATTAATAGTCAACAATTGAATATTCGAATAATTGAATGACAATTACTGAGTGGTTGGAAATAACCATAGACATTTGCCAAGGTCCTCAGCATTTAAACTGGACCTCTTAAAAAGTCTTGGTAATCAAGGGTATCAGCCTTTCATACCACGTGATTTATGCATAAACACTTAATAACCAGCATTGATATCATGCCTTAATCAAATTTATCCTTTTCTTAGCCAAGAGTTCTTACCATAACGATTTAATAAGAACAACTTTTAAAATACATTTGATTTCACAAATTTAGACATGCTTGGTCTAACTGATACAAATAGCATAGATCTATCTCATAAACAGTTCATGCTTGAAAGAACTTTAATCTAATTCACAGTTCAATAACAATAGAATAGGAATTCAATTGCACAAGGTGCGAATCTCAATAACCAGTATAGATGTGAATAATCAACAATAATTATTCACTAACATGCTTCGAAAATAATAACTCGAGTTTGAGTTAGGGAACTTGCCTGTCTGCTCAGCTACAAATAATCTAGCTTTAACTAATTGGCCTTGAAGAACCTAACACTGATAATGTCGATCTATCAATTAGTACTGCGTAGTTGTATATCGAAACGCTTACTTATGCTATTTATTTAACAATTAAGCCAATCACATAGCACGCATAAGCAAATAGACTATCGTAAATCCTATAAGACACTTAATATTATCAATCCTGATAATATTTAATTCACCTCTTGGTATTATTAGTCCACTAATAACACTTTTATTCGTTTACTAATGTTATTAACATCTCAATAATATTTTAATCATCCAATAATACTTTAATCTAATATTATTAATCTCTTAATAATATTTTAATTCTCATATCATTAATAATATTTTAATCTAATATTATTAGCCATTTTAATAATATCTTAATCATTTATTAATGCTTAAAACAAATATTATTACCCATTCAATAATATTTCCATAAAGTTTTAATCTTAATATTTCTTTGTTTACTTAAAAATATCGAATTCATATATTACAAATATCATAGTAATATTTTAATAAGTTATTAGGCGAATAAACAATTTATTCTAATTGTTTTACCCTTTATTAAACAACTCCTTTACTACCCATAAAAGGTCATAAATATTATTTCTCATTAAATATTATCAAAATACCCCTCAATAGTCATAATATATAATATTAGGAGTATCCAAGCTTTAAAATCACATTTTCCTTATTTATGACATCATTTAACCATTTATTTTCTTTTAACCATCACTATAACATTATTATGAAAAATAGCAAATAGGTTCTAAAAATTATTATCCTCTGGATCTGGATAGTATATGGTCCAACAATGATCCACAAATTTTTCTGGAATTTTAGAAAGTGATTTACTATTTTTAAAGTACTCAAAATCTCTAAATCTTGTTACATTTTTCATAAATCAAGTTTTGCTCAGACAATTCTAAAATTTTCAGGGTATACTCTCATAAACATGTATAAACATATCTTTTTGCTACTTGTAGATAACTTCTTAAGGTACCTCTGTGATTTTTCCTAAATTTTTACCAGATCCATAACTGGCCGAAACAACCTTTGGAAAAACGAGGACAACAAGCTTTTAGGGTTTTAAAGCTTTAAGTTTTATAGCTGGACTGTTTTGGAAAAATAGCCCCCAAGGCTTCAAAAATTATTGGATTTGTGTTCTACCACTTGGGTTTACTTGCTAACTCATGTACCTAGCACCCCCTTTCAACGGATCACAAATCCAAGTTGTAGATCTCAAGTTATGGGTGATCCAAGTGAAGAAAAACTAGGGTTTTTACCCTTTAAGAACATAAGTTCCTTTTCTTCCTTTGAATCTCCATTCTAACACTCAAGAGGATTAGATCTATACATGAAGCATGAAGATCTAATGATCTTGAGTCTTAGAACAAAATCTCTCAAAAACTATGAAAATAAAACAAAGTAAGAAAGAAGGAAATGGTTTAGGGTTTCACCTTGATTTTGTAGCTACTCTCCTTGATCTACCAAAGTATGTGATGAACTTGAGATGCATGAACTATGCTAATCTCACTCTCTTTTTCTCTCTAAGCTCTTACTCTCTATACTTGGTGAATAATAAATGAACCAACCCCTACTATAATTGGTGAGGGGTCCTATTTATAGGAAAGTAGAGACCATGGGCAAAATAGTCATTAATCATGACTAGGCAAGGGCAATTTGATCACTTCATCAATAATAGGAAAGCTTCCTAGCAAACTTCCTCAAGGGTATTTTAATCATTACCCAACTTATTTTAAGGTTAAAATAGTCTTTTCAGCAAAATCTTAATTATCCATTAGTTATTAACCATTCTTCATTGGTTATTAGACATTGGTTATTATCTTGCCATAATTACATTGTTTAAACACAATGGTTATTATCCTGCCATAATTACATTGGTTATTAACCACTTGGATATACAATGGTTATTGCCCCTTCATAATTACCTTGGTTATTAACCACTCTTGGCCATTTTAAGGCATTACACACCAATTCCTACACTTGACTCACATATGGTTATTTCTTAACCATAGTTATATCATACCTGCCAACACAAGTATAGACACATCTTATACATCTCCCACCAATTAACCCAAGTTGGTTTAAATAGAACACAACGTTAACTCATTAAATTAAATTAGATTTAATTAATAAGGACGTTCAAAATTCACGGGCATTACAAATTCACTAGAAGCACGATAAATCATTTTGTCCGTGTAAGCACGACACAACTGCTTGGCGAAAATTTTTTATTTGACCTAATTCTTAAATAAAATACACAATCACATATTACCAAGTCAGAACATGAAATTTCATTTATTAAACACATAATTTACATATACAAATCTTATTAGGGTTCGGAATATTACATTCACCCCCACTAATAAGAATTTCGTCCTCGAAATTACAACACAGATTATAAAAACAAGTGTGGGTAATTATCTCGCATTTTACTCTCGAGCTCCCACGTAGCTTCCTCTATGTTTTGATTTCTCCAGACAACTTTGACTGAAGGTATCATTTTTTTTTGCTAAATTTGTTGATGAATAAAAAACCATAAATACAATGGCAAAGGGGCATACCCTAGAAAAAGAAAGTCATCATGAGACAGGCCCCATGAGGAACAAACAAACAAAACTATTCAACAAAGAAATAGAATCAAAGCATAAAAGCAACCAATTACAACCAATTATGATATGTATGACATTTTTGAACAGCCTGTTGAAATTTCGTAGAACTTGAGAGTCGAGCTTTAATCAAGTTGATGATTTCCTTAGTCAAGGCATGAGGGGCAGCATTGACCCATCATGGAGCATAGAATTCCGAGTAGTACCCCAAAATTTTGGTAAAGGGAGGTGGAAAGAATGAGTTTTTAAAATTTTCGAATGCATTTTCCGCCCTTGAAACTGCTGAATAAACGCTATCAAATTATCCCAGTCATTTGGAATATTGTGCCAGTTTCCAACCGCCAAGACATTAGAAATCACTCCACTAGAGTAAGGACAGGTAAAAAAGAGGTGGCTAAATGTTTCATTGGTGGAAGTACACAAGGGACACCTCAATAGAGAATAGGTAGAGTAAGAAATGAATGCATCATTAGTAGGGAATCTTTTGTGTAATGCAAGCCAACGAAAGAAAGAGTACCGAGGAACATAATGCTTGTGCCAGAGGGTATTGGCCCAAGAGACAACACTACCTCGGTGTCGAATGGAGTCCCAAATTTTGTTAGCTTTTAAAAGCCGGATATCCATAGAATCCCAAGTGATAGAGTCATCATTTGCAGATGGAGATGGGGCAGTATTGAAAAGGCTACGAAACTGGACCACATCATGATGGTTACTCTGGGAAGCACCCAATTTGAATGGGATATAATGCTGGAGAGAAGAGCAGTTTTTGGGAGCCCCGAGTTAGACAATAGGTAAACATTCGGAGATAAAGGCTGGCCATTTAGCCAAGGGTCAAACCAGAGGCTAAAGTGGTTCCCCCTGCCTACACGATAAGAGAGAAACTGTTGAGCTAGGGTTTGCAATTTAAGAACTTTGCGCCAAATCCAAGAGCAATCAGAAGGGATTTTGATTTGCCAAAAATTATTCTGTTTGAGAACTGAGGCTTGGATCCAAGAAGCCCACAGGGAAGAAGGTTTGTGCTGGATAACCTTGGTTAAGTGCTGGATAATGAGGGCCTTGTTCCAATCCTCGAGGTCCTTAACACCTAGACCACCTTCATTATAAGGCAGAGAAATAACCTTCCAAGAGACTTTAGCCCCAGTGTTTTCTGAAGGGAAGGCCCTTTCCAAAGAAATCTAGTAAGAATAGATTGGATTGATCTAAGAACAGATTTGGGCAGAAGGAAATGAGCTGACCAAAAAGACTGAATAGAAATTAGCACAGATTTGATCAACTGCAATCTGCCAGAATAAGTAAGAAACTTAGACGTCCAAGAGGAGATCCTTGAAGTAATTTTCTGGATAAGAGGCATGCAATCATTATGAGACAGCTTGGAGGATATTAAGGGGACTCCTAGGAAATGGATTGGCAATGTGCCAACCGGAAACCCAAGTAAGCTAATGATCAACTGTTGATCAATGTCGCCCACGTTCGAGAAGAAACACTGACTCTTGTGAGCATTAGGGATAAGGCCTGAGAACAATGAGAAAGACTGAATGCAATAGTGAACAATAGCAACAGAGGGCAAATTACCATGACAGAAAATCAAGAGATTATCAGCGAAACACAAGTGGGTGAGATTGCAGTCTTTGGCTCTCCAATGGAATTTAAAGTCGGAGTGGAGAGTTTCTTTATGAAGAATTAAGGATAAAGCTTCCATGGTCAGCACAAACAAGTAGGGGGAAAGGGGATCCCCCTGCCTTAACCCTCGAGCACCCTTGAAGTAGCCAGCAAAAGACCCATTAATTTTAACTGAAAACATAGCAGTAGTAATACAAGCACGGATCCAATTAACAAAGCTAGATGGGAATTTGAGAAGCCCCAGCAAGTCAAAGAGGAAATCCCAGTTAACCGTGTCAAAGGCCTTCCTTATATCAATTTTAAGAGCACATCTAGCAGACCCAGAGTTTCTGTGATAATTTTGCAAAAGCTCTTGGGCTAGAAGAATATTATCTGTGATACTTCGGCCAGATATAAAAGCAGATTGGGCTCTGTCAATAAGAGATGGGAGAACCATCTTGAGTTTGTTTGCAAGAAGCTTAGAGATGCATTTGTAGATAGTGTTGCAGTAGGAAATAGGTCTAAAGTCAGACATGGAAGTTGGGTTTTCTATCTTTGGAATAAGCGCGATGGCAGTAGCATTAATCCTGCTGGGGAGATGACAGGTATTGAAGAAGTAGTGGACAGTAGCAGAGAAATCAACTCCAATAATGTCCCAACAGTGGAGGAAAAAGTTCACATTGAAACCATCAGGACCAGGACTTTTGTTTGTCTTCATTGATTTGAGCACAGTCCAAATTTCAGCATCAAGAATAGGGGCTTCCAAAACCGAGGCATGCAAAGGGCTGATGTGCTTTCCTATCTATGATGTTGTTTATTTCGTAGATGTTGTTCTTTCCTATCTCTGATTTCGATAGGAACTTCTTCATATGATAAATCTTTCTCGATCTGAATGGGTTCGTAATCGATAACGTATTTATAATCAGGTTTGTATGGTCGTAACACGGACACATGAAACACGTTATGGATATGTTCTAACTCAGGAGGTAAGGCTACCTCATAAGCGACTTCACCTATCTTTCTCAATATCTGGAATGGTCCAATGAATCTCGGACTCCATTTTCCTTTCTTGACGAAACGGATTTTGCCTTTCCACGGAGAAACTTTTAAGAATACGTGACTACCGATATCGAAATCTTGTAACTTTCTGTGTTGATCCGCATATTTTTTCTGTCAATCTTGAGATGCTTGTAATCTTCCTCATATAATTCGAACTACCTCGGCGGTTTGTTTGAACTATTTCGGGTCATAGCATTTGTCGTTCGCCAACCTCATCCCAACATAAAGGCATCCTACATTTTCTTCCACATAGTGCTTCAAATGGTGGCATTCCTATGCTGGCATGATAGCTATTGTTGTAGGTAAACTCTACCAAAGGTAATTGATCTTCCCAACTTCCCTTGAAGTCCATGATGCATGTGCGCAACATGTCCTCGAATGTTTGAATGGTTCTCTCACTCTGACCGTCAGTTTGTGGGTGATATGTTGTGTTTAGTCTCAATTGAGTTCCTAAGTGTTTCTTGAGACTGGTCCAAAAATTTGAAGTAAATCGTGGGTCTCGGTCTGATACTATAGAAATAGGTACTCCATGTCTAGAAATAATTTCATTGATGTAAAGTTTGGCTAACTGGTCAAGACTGAAGTTGACTTTTATGGGTAGAAAATGAGCTGATTTGGTAAGACGATCTACAATTACCCAAATGGCATTGTGACCTTTCTGTGTATTTAGGAGACCAACTACGAAATCCATGGTAACATGTTCCCATTTCCACTCAGGAATTTCTAAGGGTTGTAATAATCCACTCGGCTTTTGGTGTTCAGCTTTAACCCTTTGACACGTTAAACATTTACTTACCCACTCTGCTACTTCTCTTTTCATATTAGACCACCAAAATTGTCGGCTTAAATCTTTGTATATTTTTGTACTCCTTGGATGTACAGCAAATTTAGAATTGTGGGCTTCATTCAGTATTTCATCTTTCAATTCTTGTACTAAAGGTACCCAAATTCTATCTTCGTATCTCAGTACTCCATCCTTATCCACTCTGAATTTGTTATTCTTCTTATGGGTTATTTCAGTCTTGCACTTCGGACACTCTGCATCAGTCTCCTGTAGTCCCTTGACTTTCTCCAATAAAGTTGAACCATTTTCCAGAACAAATAACTTTTGGGTAGAATTCACTAGAACTCTTATCTCGATCTCAAGTTTGTCAAACTATTTTATCAGTACTTCGTTGTTGGTTATTATATTCAACTTTTCTTGGTTCTTCCTACTTAACGTGTCTGCTACGACGTTAGCTTTTCCTGGATGATATAAGATTTCACAATCAAAATCCTTTATCAATTCTAACCATCTCCTCTGCCGTATGTTCAACTTTTTCTGCGTGAAAATATACTTCAGACTTTTATGATCTGTGTATATCTCATACTTCTCCCCATACAAATAATGCCTCCAGATTTTCAAGCCAAATACTACAGCGGCTAACTCAAGATCATGTGTAGGGTATTTCTTTTCATAATCTTTGAGTTGTTGTGATGCATACGCAATCACCTTCCCATATTGCATTAACATACAACCTAATCCCTTGTGTGACGCATCACTATAAACGACAAGACCTCCTGTATCATCTAGTAAAGATAACACTGGTGCCATGCTCAATCGTTTCTTCAACTCTTGGAAGCTTTCTTCACATTTATGTGTCCAGACGGACTTTACCGTCTTTCGAGTTAAATTGGTTAGCGGGGTCGCTATTTTTGAAAAATCTTATACAAAACGCCTATAGTACCCTGCTAAACCGAGAATTACATTGTTTATTAGACATTGGTTATTAGACATTGGTTATTATCTTGCCATAATTACATTGTTTAAAGACAATGGTTATTATCCCGCCATAATTACATTGGTTATTAACCACTTGGATATACAATGGTTATTGTATATTCATAATTACCTTGGTTATTAACCACTCTTGGCCATTTTAGCCATTACACACCAATTCCTACACTTGACTCACATATGGTTATTTCTTAACCATAGTTATATCATACCTGCCAACACAAGTATAGACACATCTTATACATCTCCCACCGATTAACCCAAGTTGGTTTAAATAGAACACAACGTTAACTCATTAAATTAAATTAGATTTTATTAATAAGGAACGTTCAAAATTCACGGGCATTACATCCCTCCCCCTTATAAAAATTCCGTCATCGGAATTGCAAAAATAGGGTTACTCAAATAAAAACGGATAATTCGCTTTCATTTTCTCTTCGAGTTCCCACGTAGCTTCTTCGACTGCGTGATTCCTCCAGAGAACTTTGACGGAATGGATGGTCTTGTTTCTCAGCTTCTGTTCCTTTCTATCGAGAATCTGGACAGGAACTTCCTCGTACGTTAAGTCCTTCTCGACTTGGATTGGTTCATAGGAGATAACGTGCTTATAGCCTGGTTTATACGGCCGCAACACTGACACATGAAATACGTTGTGAATGTGCTCAAGTTCAGGAGATAACGCTACCTCGTACGCCACCTCGCCGATTCGCCTCAAAATCTCGAATGGTCCTATGAACTTAGGGCTCAATTTGCCCTTCTTCCCAAACCGGATCTTTCCTTTCCAAGGAGATACCTTCAAAAATACAAAGCTACCAACTTCAAAGTCCCGCTTCTGACGATGTAAGTCGGCATATTTCTTCTGGTGATCTTGAGCTGCTACCAGTCGGTTTCTGATTAGCCGCACGATGTCTGTAGTCTGCTGCACCATTTCTGGTCCCAGCAATCTTCGCTCCCCGACCTCGTCCCAACACATCGGGGTTCGGCATTTCCTTCCATATAGCACTTCGTACGGTGGCATGCCGATACTGGCGTGATAGCTATTGTTGTAAGCAAACTCCACCAGTGGCAAATGGTCATCCCAGCTGCCCTTTAAATCCATCACGACTGCCCGAAGCATATCTTCTAGGGTCTGAATCGTTCGCTCGCTCTGGCCGTCGGTTTGAGGATGATACGTTGTACTCAACCTCAACTGCGTCCCCGTTCTTGCCTGCAGACTTTTCCAAAAATTCGACGTGAAGCGCGGATCTCTATCAGATACAATTGATACCGGCACTCCATGTCTTGACACTATCTCTTTCACATAAAGCTTTGCTAATTGCTTCAGATTGTACCGTATCTTCATTAGCAGAAAATGAGCAGACTTGGTTAGACGATCCACGATTACCTAGATAGCGTCTAAACCCTTATGAGTTGGTGGTAGTCCCACCACAAAGTCCATTGTGATGTGCTCCCACTTCCACTCCGGAATCTCTAACGGTTGAAGTAATCCGCTCGGTCGTTGGTGCTCTGCTTTAATCCGTTGGCACGTCAGACATCGGCTGACGCACTCTGCCACTTCGCGTTTCATATTCGGCCACCAAAAATTTCGTCGCAAATCCTGGTACATCTTTGTGCTTCCAGCATGTACTGAGTACTTCATGCTGTGAGCTTCCTGAAGGATTTCTTCCCTCAATTCCAGATCCAACGGTACCCAGACTCTCCCTTCAAATCTTAGCAATCCAGTGCTATCAATCTTATACTTAAGCTCCTCTCCTTCGGCAATTCGTTTCTTTATTGCATCACAATCCTCATCCTTTTCTTGAGCCTCCTTAATTTGATCCAACAGGGTCGGGCTCGCTGTCACTGTAAACAGTTTCCCATCCGTCTCCATCGGATACTTAACCTCCAATTCCAAACGTTCGAACTCCTTTATCAGCTCTGCCTGAGTTGTAAGCCTCATAAATTTCTCTCTGCCCTTCCTACTCAGGGCATCTGCCACTACGTTTGCTTTGCCCGGATGATACAGAATCTCACAGTCATAATCCTTGATCAATTCTAACCATCGGCGTTGCCTCATATTCAGCTCCTTCTGAGTGAAGATATATTTCAGACTCTTGTGATCTGTATATATCTCGCACCTCTCTCCATATAAGTAGTGCCTCCAAATCTTCAAGGCGAACACTACTGCTGTTAACTCCAGATCATGAGTCGGGTATCCCTTCTCATAGTCCTTCAGCTGACGTGAAGCGTACGCAATGACCTTGCCATGCTGCATTAGTACACAACCAAGGCCCTTGTGTGACGCATCACTGTATACTACAAAACCTCCAGTGTCGTCTGGTAAAGCCAACATTGGTGCTTGGCTAAGTCTCTTCTTCAGCTCCATGAAACTCTCCTCGCACTTCTCTGTCCAAACGAACTTTACCATTTTCCTGGTTAGATTGGTCAGCGGTGATGCTATCTTCGAAAAATCTTGGATGAATCTCCGATAGTATCCTACTAACCCTAGGAAACTCCTGATCTCCGTTGGCGTCTTCGGCTGCTTCCAGTTGATAATGGCTTCCACCTTTGCTGGGTCTACTGAAACACCATTCGTGTCAATGATGTGTCCTAGAAACTGCACCCTTTGCAACCAAAATTCACACTTCGAAAACTTCGCGTACAGCTTCTCCCTTCTTAATGCCTCCAAAGCAATCATTAGATGTTCAGCATGTTCTTCCTCTGTCACGGAATACACCAAGATGTCATCGATGAATACTACCACGAACTTGTGTTTGTACTGCTTGAACACTCTGTTCATCATATCCATGAATGCCGCTGGTGCATTTGTCAGTCCAAATGACATAACCAGAAACTCGAAATGTCCATAACGAGTTCTGAATGCCGTCTTCGGGATATCCTCCTGTCTCACCCTTAGTTGATGATAGCCCGTCCTCAAATCAATCTTTGAAAAGTATTTCTCCCCATTGAGTTGATCAAACAGATCGTCTATCCTGGGCAACGGGTACCTATTCTTAATCGTAACTTTGTTCAACTCACGGTAGCCGATACAAAGCCTCATCGAGCCATCCTTCTTCTTTACGAACAGAACTGGCGCTCCCCATGGTGACACGCTTGGTCTGATATAACCCTTGTCTAACAGTTCCTGCAATTGAACCATCAGCTGTTTCATCTCTACTAGTGTCATTCGGTAAGGCGCCTTGGATATCGGTGCCGTCCCGGGTACCAAGTCAATCACAAATTCTATCTCTCTATCTGGCGGCAATCCCGGAATTTCATTTGGGAAGACATCAGCGAATTCCCTTACGACGGGTATCTGACTCAGTTCACCCTCGACCCATCGAGTGTCCACCACGTGAGCCAAATAACCTATACAACCCTTCTGAAGCAATCTCTTTGCTTGCATCATCGTCAGACAACAAGATTGTCTCGGCGATTTATTACCATAGAACACTACCTTCGACTTACTTGGAGTCTCCAGGTGTACGCACTTTTTCTTACAGTCAATGACCGCCCCGTGACTCGCTAACCAATCCATTCCAAGGATTACATCAAATTCTCCAAGACGAATCGGTAGCAAATCCACATTAAGCTTAAACCCTCTCAAATCAGCACAATAATTTCTATAAATGTAATTTACGGGGATAATCTCTTTGTTCGCTACTTCTACGTTCATCGGGTGTTCTAATGGTTCACTAGGTAAATTAAATCCTTGAGCAAATTCATCAGATACAAAAGAACATGAAGCTCCCGAATCGAATAACACATAGGCATTTATGCCGTTGATTGGAATAATACCTGACACCACCTCCCTGGATGCCACGGCATCTTGCACTGTCATGTTGAAGGTCCTTGCTGTTGGCTTATTTGGCTGGACTGGTCCTCCACTGGTTGCCCTCGAGTTGTTGCTCCTATTGCTGCTTCCGCCATCCATATTTTACTTCCTGGGACAGTCCTTGCTCCAATGTCCCATTTCTCCACAATTGAAACAACCTCCTTTCTTCGCCTTAGGACAATTGGGCGAGATATGCCCTTCTTGTCCACAGGTATAACAGACCATCTTTCCTTTCATGCACTCTCCCGAGTGACCCTTTCCGTAATTTCCACATACCTGCCTTTTCTGCTGTATCCCCCCTTGCTGCATTTCAGAATTGCTACCCCCACTGCTCCATTGACGCTTCCTGTTGTTGCTGCCACCACTGCTTACATTCCCATTTCCACCTTCTACTTTTTTCTTGTTCTTCTCCCGATTATATTTTGAAACCGCTTCACTCCCACCTTCAGCAATGAGAGCTTTCTCCAACAAAGTTGAGAACGACGTAATTTGTAAAACCGCTACCTTGCTGTAGATCCACGGCTTCAATCCATTCTCGAATCTTCTGGCCTTCCTCACCTTAGTGTCCACCTGATGTGGGGCGAATCTAGCCAATTCATTGAATTTTGCAGCGTACTCTGACACTGACAAATTTTCCTATTTCAGTTCAAAAAACTTGATCTCCATTTTCGCCTGCGCACTCTCAGGAAAGTAATTCTCGAAAAACAACGTCTTGAATGCTTCCCACGCCACGACTCCAGTTCCAGCTTTGTTCTGATTGGCTTCCCACCAAAAGTTAGCCTCACCTTTCATTAAGTATGTAGCAAAAGTTGTCTTCTGGTCCTCAGCGACTCTAGCAATGACAAAGGCCTTTTCAATCTCCTTTATCCATGACTGGGCCTCTATCGGGTCCGCGGTTCCCCTAAACTCCGGCGGTCCTACTGCCTTGAAGTCTTTAAAATTAACTAAGTGATTGCCCGTCTGGTTTCCTGCGGTTGTCGTTTGATTCCGTAGAGCTTCAGCCATCATGTTGATAAAGTCTTGCATTGGGTTTGGTTGAGTTCCTTCTGCATTGTTAACCGACTCTTTGATCCCTTGGTTCCGTAGGATTTGTCTGGGCGGCATTATCTGATTAAACAAAGTCTTAACACGTTACTCGGGTTTTATTAACTTATCAGTATTTAGCATGTAATACAATATTGTACTTGAACAATCGCATGACCATCGTGTGGGAGCTCTAGCTTACCCAACCTCAGGAATTCTGCTTTCCCCGATTAGTGATTTAAGTTGTTAAATACCGATTCAGTTTTACTGAATTAACATAATCATTGAATATACGGTTTACCAAGTAGAATTCTCAAACACATACCATAATAATGCATTTATATTCATATACCAACTTTAGCGCCTTACACGTCCATCACAGGTATATTACTATAATTGCTACCATCCCATTTAATATAACAAAAGATGGGATTCACTTAGACCATTCTTTTCTTCCTACATAAATGGAAGTACATCCTACATACGAACTACCTCGCACCTGCTGAGGTTAATACAAACTCTAGTAAATCAAAAGTAGTACCAATATCACTACTTAAGGCATAACTACCCACCTCTAACTATCCTCTAAGGGACACAAGGTGAATACAACTCAACGCTTACTCTCGCTACTGGAGGGCAGATCCATCCATTTGGCGTCGAACTGCATAAAGGCGATGTCTAAGGCTCGCTCCAAATCATATATCCTCACATCCTTCGCTTTCACTTCATCCCTTAACTGTCCTAATTGTAGCTCTCTCTGCTGCAGCCTTTTGCGCAACTCGGCTAACTCAGCCTGCGCCTGGTAAGCCGCGTCCTTGTACTACTGCTTAGCAATCTGGAGGATGTGGTTCTGCGCCTCCATTTGTTCAGCCTTAACCTCTAGCTCGACGTTCCTCACCAGCAATTCTCCTATCACCTCAGGCTCTATGGGCTCTTGGTTCACTGAATAGCTATCTTGACTCTCGTTCGACATCCTACAATACACCACACCATAAACAACATCAGTACCACAATAAAATATATTCATTGATAAAATGAAATGATATTTTATTCGGTACAACTAGAACTCGATGAATCTCCTCAATCCATCAGCTACATACTCTATATGAGTTTTCTACTAAGGTTATAACTTAGGTTTCTCATTCCTAATGTTTATAACCTACAGCTCTGATACCAACCTGTGACACCCCCAAATCCGGGTTTCCTAACCTCGAATTCGGTGTTCACGATACTCAACAACAAACATACTTTCTAACTAATGCGGAATAATAAACATACAATGTCTATCGAAATAGTAATAAAGTCTTACAATCATGGTCCCAAGGTTCTTTAACCTTAACTTAAAACATACCCTTAATACAATAAGAGTTCACATAACCGAAAAACATTTAAGATAAACTAGTACATAAGCCATATCAGGCAACTACTCTTGCACCTTCCCTTTTCCTTTGTCCCCTTTAGACGTTTCTGCCTTAGCTGAAATAAAGATCATGATATGCAAGGGTAAGCAACTAATTTGCTTAGCAAGTTTATACACAAGGGAGATATATCATGAATAGAAGGAAGTTTCGCTTTCAATGTTCAACGACAATATAAAATTGTGAAGAAACATGAATTAATAGTCAACAATTGAATATTCGAATAATTGAATGACAATTACTGAGTGGTTGAAAATAACCATAGACATTTGCCAAGGTTCTCAGCATTTAAACTGGACCTCTTAAAAAGTTTTGGTAATCAAGGGGATCAGCCTTTCATACCCCGTGATTTATGCATAAACACTTAATAACCAGCATTGATATCATGCCTTAATCAAATTTATCCTTTTCTCAGCCAAGAGTTCTTACCATAACGATTTAATAAGAACAGCTTTTAAAATACATTTGATTTCACAAATTTAGACATGCTTGATCTAGCTAATACAAATAGCATAGATCTATCTCATAAACAGTTCATGCTTGAAAGAACTTTAATCTAATTCACAGTTCAATAACAATAGAATAGGAATTCAATTGCACAAGGTGCGAATCTCAATAACCAGTATAGATGTGAATAATCAACAATAATTATTCACTAACATGCTTCGAAAATAATAACTCGAGTTTGAGTTAGGGAACTTTCCTGTCTGCTCAGCTACAAATAATCTAGCTTTAACTAATTGGCCTTGAAGAACCTAACACTGATAATGTCGATCTATCAATTAGTACTGCGTAGTTGTATATCGACACGCTTACTTATGCTATTTATTTAACAATTAAGCCAATCACATAGCACGCATAAGCAAATAGACTATCGTAAATCCTATAAGACACTTAATATTATCAATCCTGATAATATTTAATTCACCTCTTGGTATTATTAGTCCACTAATAACACTTTTATTCGTTTACTAATGTTATTAACATCTTAATAATATTTTAATCATCCAATAATACTTTAATCTAATATTATTAATCTCTTAATAATATTTTAATTCTCATATCATTAATAATATTTTAATCTAATATTATTAGCCATTTTAATAATATCTTAATCATTTATTAATGCTTAAAACAAATATTATTACCCATTCAATAATATTTCCATAAAGTTTTAATCTTAATATTTCTTTGTTTACTTAAAAATATCGAATTCTTATATTACAAATATCATAGTAATATTTTAATAAGTTATTAGGCGAATAAATAATTTATTCTAATTGTTTTACCCTTTATTAAACAACTCCTTTACTACCCATAAAAGGTCATAAATATTATTTCTCATTAAATATTATCAAAATACCCCTCAATAGTCATAATATATAATATTAGGAGTATCCAAGCTTAAAAATCATATTTTCCTTATTTATGACATCATTTAACCATTTATTTTCTTTTAACCATAACTATAACATTATTATGAAAAATAGCAAATAGGTTCTAAAAATTATTATCCCCTGGATCTGGATAGTATATGGTCCAACAATGATCCATAAATGTTTCTGGAATTTTAGAAAGTGATTTACTATTTTTAAAGTACTCAAAACCTCCGAATCTTGTTACATTTTTCATAAATCAAGTTTTGCTCAGACAATTCTGAAATTTTCAGGGTACACTCTCATAAACATGCATAAACATATCTTTTTGCTACTTGTAGATAACTTCTTAAGGTACCTCTGTGATTTTTCCTAGATTTTTACCAGATCCATAACTGGCCGAAACAACCTTTGGAAAAACGAGGACAGCAAGCTTTTAGGGTTTTAAAGCTTTAAGTTTTATAGCTGGACTGTTTTGGGAAAATAGCCCCCAAGGCTTCAAAAATTATTGGATTTGTGTTCTACCACTGGGGTTTACTAGCTAACTCATGTACCTAGCACCCCCTTTCAACGGATCACAAATCCAAGTTGTAGATCTCAAGTTATGGGTGATCCAAGTGAAGAAAAACTAGGGTTTTTACCCTTTAAGAACATAAGTTCCTTTTCTTCCTTTGAATCTCCATTCTAACACTCAAGAGGATTAGATCTATACATGAAGCATGAATATCTAATGATTCTTGAGTCTTAGAACAAAATCTCTCAAAAACTATGAAAATAAAACAAATTAAGAAAGAAGGAAATAGTTTAGGGTTTCACCTTGATCTTGTAGCTACTCTCCTTGATCTACCAAAGTATGGGATGAACTTGAGATGCATGAACTATGCTAGTCTCACTCTCTTTTTCTCTCTAAGCTCTTACTCTCTATACTTGGTGAATACTAAATGAACCAAACCCTACTATCATTGGTGAGGGGTCCTATTTATAGGAAAGTAGAGACCATGGGCAAAATAGTTATTAATCATGACTAGGCAAGAGCAATTTGATCACTTCATCAATAATAGGAAGCTTCCTAGCAACTTCCTCAAGGGTATTTTAATCATTACCCAACTTCTTTTAAGGGTGAAATAGTCTTTTCGCAAAATCTTAATTATCCATTAGTTATTAACCATTCTTCATTGGTTATTAGACATTGGTTATTATGTTGCCATAATTACATTGTTTAAACACAATGGTTATTATCCCGCCATAATTACATTGGTTATTAACCACTTGGATATACAATGGTTATTGCCCCTTCATAATTACCTTGGTTATTAACCACTCTTGGCCATTTTAGGCATTACACACTAATTCCTACACTTGACTCACATATGGTTATTTCTTAACCATAGTTATATCATACCTGCCAACACAAGTATAGACACATCTTATATATCTCCCACCAATTAACCCAAGTTGGTTTAAATAGAACACAACGTTAACTCATTAAATTAAATTAGATTTAATTAATAAGGACGTTCAAAATTCACGGGCATTACAAATTCACTGGAAGCACGATAAATCATTTTGTCCGTGTAAGCACGACACAGCTGTTTGGCGAAAAAATTTTATTTGACCTAATTCTTAAATAAAATACACAATCACATATTACCAAGTCAGAACATGAAGTTTCATTTATTAAACACATAATTTACATATACAAATCTTATTAGGGTTCGGAATATTACATTGACCCCCACTAATAAGAATTTCGTCCTCGAAATTACAGTACAGATTATAAAAACAAGTGTGGGTAATTATCTCGCATTTTACTCTCGAGCTCCCACGTAGCTTCCTCTATGTTTTGATTTCTCCAGACAACTTTGACTGAAGGTATCATTTTATTTCGTAGATGTTGTTCTTTCCTATCTATGATTTCGATAGGAACTTCTTCATATGATAAATCTTTCTCGATCTGAATGGGTTCGTAATCGATAACGTATTTATAATCAGGTTTGTATGGTCGCAACACGGACACATGAAACACGTTATGGATATGTTCTAACTCAGGAGGCAAGGACTTCACCTATCTTTCTCAATATCTGGAATGGTCCAATGAATCTCGGACTCAATTTTCCTTTCTTGCCGAAACGGATTTTGCCTTTCCACGTAGAAACTTTTAAGAATATGTGACTACCGATATCGAAATCCTTGTAACTTCCTGTGTTGATCCGCATATTTCTTCTGTCGATCTTGAGATGCTTGTAATCTTCCTCGTATAATTCGAACTACCTCGGCGGTTTGTTTGAACTATTTTGGGTCCTAGCATTTGTCGTTCGCCAACCTCATTCCAACATAAAGGCATCCTACATTTTCTTCCACATAGTGCTTCAAATGGTGGCATTCCTATGCTGGCATGATAGCTATTGTTGTAGGCAAACTCTACCAAAGGTAATTGATCTTCCCAACTTCCCTTGAAGTCCATGATGCAAGTGCGCAACATGTCCTCCAATGTTTGAATGGTTCTCTCACTCTGACCGTCAGTTTGTGGGTGATATGCTGTGTTTAGTCTCAATTGAGTTCCTAAGTGTTTCTGGAGACTGGTCCAAAAATTTGAAGTAAATCGTGGGTCTCGGTCTGATACTATAGAAATAGGTACTCCATGTCTAGAAATAATTTCATTGATGTAAAGTTTGGCTAACTGGTCAAGACTGAAGTTGACTTTTATGGGTAGAAAATGAGCTGATTTGGTAGGACGATCCACAATTACCCAAATGGCATTGTGACCTTTCTGTGTATTTGGGAGACCAACTACGAAATCCATGGTAACATGTTCCCATTTTCACTCAGGAATTTCTAAGGGTTGTAATAATCCACTCGGCTTTTGGTGTTCAGCTTTAACCCTTTGACACGTTAAACATTTACTTACCCACTCTTTTATTTCTCTTTTCATATTAGACCACCAAAAATGTCGGCTTAAATCTTTGTACATTTTTGTACTCCCTGGATGTACAGCAAATTTAGAATTGTGGGCTTCATTTAGTATTTCATCTTTCAATTCTTGTACTGAAGGTACCCAAATTCTATCTTCGTATCTCAGTACTCCATCCTTATCCACTATGAATTTGTTATTCTTCTTATGGGTTATTTCAGTCTTGCACTTCGGACACTCTGTATCAGTCTCCTGTAGTCCTTTGACTTTCTCCAATAAAGTTGAACCATTTTCCACAACAAATAACTTTTGGGTAGAATTCACTGGAACTCTTATCTCGATCTCAAGTTTGTCAAACTCTTTTATCAGTACTTCGTTGTTGGTTATTATATTCAACTTTTCTTGGTTCTTCCTACTTAACGTGTCTGCTACGACGTTAGCTTTTCCTGGATGATATAAGATTTCACAATCAAAATCCTTTATCAATTCTAACCATCTCCTCTGCCGTATGTTCAACTTTTTCTGCTTGAAAATATACTTCAGACTTTTATGATCTGTGTATATCTCATACTTCTCCCCATACAAATAATGCCTCCAGATTTTCAAGGCAAATACTACAGCGGCTAACTCAAGATCATGTGTAGGGTATTTCTTTTCATAATCTTTGAGTTGTCGTGATGCATACGCAATCACCTTCCCATATTACATTAACACACAACCTAATCCCTTGTGTGACGCATCACTATAAACGACAAGACCTCTTGTATCATCTGGTAAAGATAACACTGGTGCCATGCTTAATCGTTTCTTCAACTCTCGGAAGCTTTCTTCACATTTATCTGTCCAGACAGACTTTACCGTCTTTCGAGTTAAATTGGTTAGCGGGGTCGCTATTTTTGAAAAATCTTGTACAAAACGCCTATAGTACCCTGCTAAACCGAAAAAACTTCGTACTTCTGTTGGAGTTGTTGGTTGTTCCCAATTCACAACTGTCTCTATCTTTGCTGGATCGACTACTATTCCATTCTTGTCAATTACATGACCCAAGAACTGGACTCGTTCTAACCAGAACTCACACTTGGAAAACTTTGCATAAAGTTGTTCCTTGCGTAATATCTCCAATACGCTTCTTAAGTGTTTAGCATGCTCCTTCTTTGTTCTCGAGTATACCAAAATATCATCGATGAACACTACGTCATATTTGTCTAAGCATGGTTTAAATACTCGGTTCATCAAATCCATGAATGCTGTCGGCGCAGTTGTTAATCCAAAAGACATCACAAGAAACTCATAATGTCCATAACGTGTCCTAAATGTTGTCTTCGGCACATCTTCTTTTCTTACCTTTAATTGATGATAACCTGATCGTAGGTCTTCGAAAAGTGTTTGGCCCCTTTCAATTAGTCAAACAAATCATCAATTCATGCTAAAGGATATTTGTTCTTTATGGTCAACTTATTTAATTCTCTATAGTCAACACATAATCTTAACGTTCCATCTTTTTTCTTTACAAACAACACCGATGCTCCCCAAGGTGAAACACTAGGTTGTATGTATTTCTTGTCTAAGAGTTCCTGTAACTGTACAAGTAACTCCTTCAACTCTACTGGTGCCATCCTGTATGGTGCCTTTGAAACTGGCGTCGTACCAGGTGCAAGATCGATAACAAATTCGATCTCCCTATCCGGAGGTAGACCTGGTAAATCATCTGGAAACACATCCGGAAATTCTCTAACTATAGGTATTTGCTCTAACTTTGCTCCTTCTTTTCGAGTATCTACTATATATGCCAAATAACCTGTACAACCCTTCCTAAGCAATCTTTCTACTTGTATTACTGTCAGACATCGAGATCGCTTAGGTGAACAACCATCGTTGAACAATACCTTTGACTTCGACTCAGTCAATAGGTTTACACATTTCAGATGGCAGTCAATCATTGCATTATGATTAACCAACCAATCCATGTCTAAGATTATATCGAATTCCCCTAGCTGTATAGGAAAGAGGTCCACAAGAAATTTGTGTCCCTTAATCTCTACGTTACAACCTTTATATATAGTTTTAACGGGAATTATCTCTCTATTGGCAATTTCCACATTGAAAGGTATGTCTAAGTTTTCGCATGGCATTTTCAAGTTTTTAGCAAAGCTATTAGACACGAATGAACAAGTAGCACCAGAGTCGAATAACACATATGCATTTAAAGTGTCGATAGGGATGATACCTATCACCACGTCCTGTGAAGCAACAGCATCCCTCATCGTCATATTAAACGTTCTGGCGGTTGGACGACTCTGACCTCCAGCTCCTATTACTGTTGGTTTAAGGGTGTTGTTTATGGTTTGATTACCTCCCCCAATTTGGTTCTTATTCCTAGGACAATTTCTAGATATGTGACCCGTTGCACCACAAGTATAACACTTAAAATTCTGATTTCCCTGATTGGTGTTACTGTTGGGTTTGTATATGACGCGAACATGTAATCAAATTACATATATAAAGGGGAAGCGCGATAAAATCGGATTTTAAAAATTTTATACAAACCATCACCACGATCAATCTATTTGCTCAATTAACGATATAAACGAAAGAGATAGAGATAAAAATTATACCCTCATAGATCCGTGCTTCCTCGGGTACAAGTTCACCTCCTATTCCTTCGCGTTCTCCTTGAATTCCACCGACTAAATTACTTTGCTTGATCAACGTTAGCCACCCAAGTGTTTGGCCTCTAGAGGTGATCCACTAAGGAAGAATAGTTATTCAAGAAGTTGGGTGTTGGCAAAACCCTAGTTTCTATCTCTATAGAAATTACAAGTAATCTCCACAATCTCATGCAAGAGTGTGTAACCCTAATCTATAACTCCTCTTATTTATAGATGTAGGAATAACAATTCCCTAAACTATTTAGGATTAGGGTTTCTATTATAATTAAATTCCTTTAATTAATTATGCTCCTAATCCAATTAGGAATTCATGTGAGAGTACTTCTATTAATTAATTCTCAATCCCTATTAGGAATTAAATAATCGTAATAGTAATAATAATAATAAAACTCCTCTTATTAATTTATATTTAATATTTACGAAATATTAAATCATAAATATTAAGCTATTTAATTTATTCTATCTTCATAGATTAAATTAAATACACTTAACTTGTTATTATAATTTTGCCATTTACTTCTTAAATAAATATTTTCCTTTTGCGGTGTGACCCTTTAGGTTCTCCATATTAAACCGGTTGTGAATAAATCAATTAGAACAATTCTAATCTTATTTAAATAAATAAATTAAACTATTTAATTCATTTAAATAAATAATATTTATTCTACAATAAGGGTAAGCCCCCTTAGCGATCAACGACTTTCCAGATAATATAGATTTCAACATTAATCACAAAAGAACCTTTTAGTGAATAGTTACCGTGCAATTCAATCCTTCTACCATACAATGTCCCAATTAAATATAAGACATGGATTTACTGTCAAGTCTTATTTTATTTAATTATATATATTTCGATTCCCAAATGCACAACTCTAAATAATGTAAATTAGAAACTCCTTTCTAATTTCATTATGCCTTGGGCAAGTACTACTGAGCTATCATTTATCGAATCACATAGGACATTCACATCTTTTACTAGACGTGGTAGATTCTTTGTTGATCATTCACCTATCTCCATGTACAACTTATTATACCCAATCATACCCTTTGATATACCCTAAAGGTCTTAAGGGACATGTCAAAGTATAACTCATCATACACAAGATACTATGATGATCTCAAGTCCAAGGATCACTTGTACTACTATCACTAGAGGAATTCCTATTGACAGGCGAGTAAAACTCCATTAGGTATTCCTTAGCGAGCCACGTTCAGTGAACTTATTCTCCAATAAGCACCTACATACTTGCTTTAGTGTCTCCACACAAATGATTATGAGATCAATCAACCTCTTCTTAAGAGCAAGCAATATATGTACTAATCTATCCGGATTCACTAATCCCCTATTTAGTAATCCAACGATTTGGAACGATTTTAGTTTGTGAGCTATCTAGAATTTAGATCTCATTATCATGATCACCATCATGATTCTAAAAGCATTGCTCAAAACTATGGGTTTATTACATTTAATATAACAGCACCATGTAGATAATATAAAATGCCTTTTAAGAAAATAAATTCTTTTATTAATAAATGATTAAGATTACAAAGTATATGCTACATCATATCAAATATGATTGGCTTGTGTGCATACTACTTTCAGTTATTAGTACTCTTCTTGGGACAATCAGAAGCATAATGGCCCTCCTGACCACAACCATAACAGTAAACCACCCTCTGGCGACATACTCCCTGGTGGTTCTTTCCACAGGTGACACAACGTTCCACCTTATTATTCTGGTTTCTATTGGTGGTGTTGTTGTTATTGTAATTATTTCCCCTTTTCCCAAAGTTAGTAGAAAAAGTGGTATTCCACTTCCTCTTGTTGTTATTAGTACCCCCTGTACTGACTTCTCCTTTTTTTTTTTTGCTAAATTTTGTTTGTGTGTTAATTTGCAAAAACTGAGGATATTACAATGAAGATCAAAAACATAGAAAACCCAGATCGGTAAATCATCTTCCAAAGCAACACCAGGACAAAACATCAAGATCCAAACCCCCAGACCAAAAATCCCCCGACATCAGATCATAACTCCCATAGCCAGCACACACAAGGATAACCCCTCTACTAACCTCACAGCAAGCATTACAATCTATAAGCCCCGGACTTTGCATATAATAGATCGAAAAAGAGGTTTTCGGAGGCCCTATTGACAGAAGCCGGAAAGCTGCAACGGAGCCCAGGAAGTCGCCAGAGGTGGTAGGGAGATATGGTGGGCCGAAAGAGAGAAAGCAGGAAGGAAGGGAGAGTGGGTGGGCCGGATGAAGAGCCGGTGAAAGATGGAAGACCACCGTCAAGGACATCCCAACTTCTACAAAAACTCCCAAACAACTCAAACTCTACCAGATCAGATCCAAAAGATGGGTGGGCCGCAGGTAAGAGAGAGGTGAGATGGGCGTTAGAGAAGAGGGAGGACTCTGACTTCTCCTTTGAATTTTCCCCCTTCATTCTGACTCCTCTTCTCCTTATGGAATTTGAGAAGATTTTCATTCTCGATCTCAGCTATGACAGCCTTCTCAAGAATCTCTGAAAATGTCTTTAACTGGAAGATTAATAGTTTACTCCTTATCTGAGGTTTTAATCCTTCCTCAAACCTTCTAGTTTTTCGCGTCTTAGAGTTTACTTGATGTGGGGCAAAACGAGACAATTCATTAAACTTGGATGTATACTGAGATACAGTCATTTCCCCTTGTTTTAGTTCTAAGAATTTAACTTCCATTCGGTCTTGCATTATTTGTGGAAAGTAATTTTTAAAGAATAATTCTTTGAATCTTACCCACGGAACTACTCCTTCACCGGCCCTGGTTTTTGTGGTTTCCCACCAAAAATTTGCCTTACTTTTTAGGAAAAAGGTTGTAAATATGGTCTTTTGTTCCTCACTTACATTGGTTACAGTGAAAAACTTTTCCATTTCAGTTATCCAGGTTTGGGCCTCAACTGGATCTGCAGTTCCTTTGAACTCAGGTGGTCTAACGGTTTTAAAATCCTTAAATGCTGACCTATGTGGATTATTTGGGTTGGGTTGGTGTGGTGGATGATTTTGTAAGACTCCTAATAGTAGGTCTACTTGTTGTTGAGTTGAGTTTAGTTCATTGGTCTCATTTCGGGTCTGGGTTCTTCGTCCTGATGCCATAATTCTAAAATAAAGAAAAGACAAGTATAAATACAAGGATATACTACACATGACTAACAATTTGATTGTACAAACAAAATTTGTATATCACATGCAAAACGGTTACATATTCGACTAGTGGTTTATACTACCACTAGTTAGTATAGAGGATTTCCTACTTTTACAACTCAAAATTGTTATAATACAAACTACCACAACTAAACTTAAGTACTAAACTAGACTGAATGATCATGTGCCTCCTTATAGGCATCCTGGATCATATGACAGACCACTGACCGGTCTATCATATAATCTACCATGTTCTCCTCCACTGGGTACTTAAGCACCCGATGCTCTAAGTTGCCAAACGTATCACGACATCCTTTATCCACTCGGTATAAATACATCTGGGCCTCTTGCCTTTCTTTCTGAGCACTCCAGAGAAGTGTCCTAAGACGGCGAGTGTTATCCCTCTCACTCTCCAATAACCCTTCAACTACATATGCTCGAAATTTGGCCGCTTCTAGATCTGCGGATGACTGCTGAACTAACTCCGTCACTATCTCCTTTTGTCTATCGACACGCATCATCTGACTCGCTCTAATTACCTCATCGGGATTCGGATCTACTAGCTGTCCATCTATAGGATGATCAACCTCCTCAGCCTCTAATATCTCCTGATCATGTAGGAGTTCTTCCTCCTCTGGTTCCTCCTCCGGGTCTGACTCGGGAGTGGCTGGCTCATAATCTGGAACCTCGTCTAGCTCACTATCTGACAGCCATCCTACCATGGGATGATCTACAACTGGGAGATCGTTTCAATTAGTCTCTGACATCCTACAAAAGAATTTTAGTTGTTTAGTATTAAAGCGAAACAAATTTACACATAATATAAAGCTTTTAAGATTATTTTATGTATAATTAAGTATTTTACGGACTCAAAGACTATATCCTAAGGTATTTCCTAATTACCTTAGAGCTATAATCTACGGCTCTAATACCAACCTACGACGCCCCCAAATTCTCTACACTTCCCTGTAGCAGATTTGGTGCTCACGTAAAACTATACAACTATAAATATTCAATAAAATATGACTTCTATCTATCCAAGGTTCACAGTATTCCATAACAGATGATAATTCCGGCCAGAACGTTATCTGTGTTTGAATACCCTCACTTGGATGTATAGATTCATATCTCATGAATACTTCTTTCATATCGATATTCCCTATCTATCTGACATTCACAGTATTAACAATAAGATTGTCCATAGAACTGAGGGGCGCATTCCAGTAAAGATGGCACCTACCGGCGCTCATTAAGTATAACCTCAGAGCTTATAGGACTCTCAATATCATTTAAATTCATTCAGATGTATAGTTCGTATAGATATTGTGTTTAACTTAGTACAACTATGCTGAACAAAATAAAGATCAGAGTATAACGCATTCTATGTAACAAAGGATGATAATATATTACATATCATTAAGTTCGATTACATAGTTCTCATTACTAAGTTATTACAACAAAGCCTTATAAAAGACTTGAGTTATTCAAAAACATTAAGTAAAACTAATTAACATGTCCTTTCCCTTTATCTGTCCCAGAGGTTATAGGGATATCATTTAAAGCGGCAAAAGAAGATATATCCAAGAATGAGCTACAAATGCTCAGCAAGTTCATTTGAAAACTTAAACACATTTGAAAGATGTCAATGATGTATACTGAGGGTTCTGTACATGAACCATATATTTCATTTAGTTCTGTCAGTCTTTAATGACTTAGAACCATTTGAGTTTTGGATATCTGGTAGGGGATCAGCTTAACCAATATCCTAGGAGTATGCATATCATCCTACAATTTGTGGTCAATATATAATCGACATTTTCTTTGAACTGTTTAAAGAAGAGTCTATGCTATTTGTTTCGGCTAGACAAAAATAATTTAAAATATCAAAATGTATTTTTAAATAGTCATCAATACATCATGTAACCTGGTGTAGAATGATAGATGATGGAGTCATCAATGCAGATTAACCCAGTGTTGGATGTGATCTAAGGATCGTCAACCCACTATGGTATGATGTAGTATGACAAAGTCACAAAATGACGGAATCCTCAAATGGGCTGTATATACAGTGCGGTATCATGACGTCATAAAATGATTTTCAGAATTTTGAACCAGTTAAAGAAAAGTCAATGCCAATTTAAGTGGCTAGACAAATATTTCGATTGATGTTTGAATTATTGGCATACGTCTAAGCTATTTGATTCAGCTAGATAAATGTTTGTGAAAATTCAAGTAATCTCTTTGAGAATATATCCTGAACCAAATTGTTTTGGTGCGGAGTCTTATGCTAAGTCTGAGGTGAACAACCCCGAAAAATGGAGGTATACCGGTTGGATAAAATATTCCAATTTAAGAACGCATATAGTCGTTCCGAAAACTAAGGTGCAATAGGCTGAACACCTAACGTACCCGACTAGGTAGTTTACCTTCTTCGTGATTGTAAACATATCTGGTAAATTACCATTTTGCGACATGAATACCGTTAAAACTGTATTCATGGTCTATATGACCCTTCAGCATGATATGAAAAGTTATTTTAACTCCTTAAAGAGAGGTTATGGCAGAATATGATGATGGAAAAGATCCTCATAAAAAGAAATAACATGTACTCATTAAATTGAGAATGTAATCATATGTGATCAGATAAAGGTTAAATTGAAAACCTAGTTTTAATGAATATACTTTTGGTGCAATAGTGATTCCGGGGACGGAATCCTTATAAAGGGGGGATAATGTGACAACCCGAAAATTGACAAGATTTATTGATAAAATCTTGAATGATTAATTAAAGGTTAAAGACTAAAACCTAGATGAGAATTTGTTGATTTATTTAAAAAATTTTAAGAAAAACCTATATGGTTTACTCTTTGAAAAAGAATAAACAAAATATGGGTTATAAAATTTCAAAACCCTAGAAATGAATTTATATGTACTTGAAGAGATATTATGGATAAGGTATTACAATACCTATAAATTTGATGTGAACTAAATGGTGTAAGAAATTCTATAATGATACAAGTGAAAATTTTATTAAGAAAATAAATTTTCAAATGAAAGGATGCATAAGGTTAAAGAAAATGTGTATTGGTACACACACATATATATACTTAGTGATGTGCTATATATATTGTAGCAAGTAGAGTGATGATAATAAATAGTATATATTTATTGCGCATGAATAAATTGTTATGAAACAATTGATATTGCGAAACGAAATCATTAGTTTAGTATACGAAAATGTTGTATACTTTAAATAAAGGATATTAAAATAAATTCTAGTGTTGAATTATTTTAATAAAGAGGGAATATTATTTTAATTGTAATATCTTATTTAATGAATAAATTTCCATTTGTAAGGAAATATGAGTGAATATGTGTTATGTGAATTAAATAAGTTAGTTAATTTATTTAATTTGAGTAAGCAAAGAAATGGAAAGGAAAACTATGTAACATATTTATAAATATTATGAATATGAGGAGCTAATAAATTTAAGTGTTATATTAATAGTCCAAGTAGTAAATAAATACTAGTGGACTAGTCCAATTGGTTAACTAACCAAGTCCACTCGTTTAATTGATTACGGACTTGAATAATTAATATGTAGACTTACTAAGTTAGCCCAATTGGAATGTTTAGCAAAACATTTAGTAAACTAGTAGCGCAAGTGATAGTCTAATAATGCTTGAGTACTAGTCGCCCAAACAATTTTAAATGAAAGTCCAATTAATGGCTTATTTGGTGTAGACTTTCTAGTAAGTTAATTATTCTAATAATAAAAGAGAATTAAATTAGGCATTAGAATATTTAAATAACCTAAAGGGTTATGGTATGGGAGAATAATAGTACTTAAATAAATACTAACTCTAAGAGATTTATTTTATATATATCAACTAATTAATTTTATAACTTAATTAAAGTAGGTCTAATTGGGTTAAGAAATTAAATGTACATGAGTAAGGATTTAAATTACAAAAGAGGGGAATGGAAACCCTAATTAAATAATTAGGGTAAAATAAAAACTAAAAGTATTGGGCTATGCTAATTTACATGGCCCAAATAATAACATTAATTTTTGGAGACCCAAGTTCATTTTAATTAGTAGCCCAAACTAATTAATTTTAAGCTCAAAATAATTAAAGGAATGGCCCAATCTTAGCCCAATGGAAGAGGGACATTTAAGTCATTTGACTAAGCAAATTTGGCAATTAAAATAAATCCAAAATGGGGAAAAAAGCCATGAGAGAGAAAAAGAGAGCAATGATTTCATTTTTTTATCTTATCTCTTTAAGCTTAGGTATCACTCTTTTACTTGACCACCTTATTCTTATCCAAGATTGCAAGATAAGATAAGATAAGAGAGAGGGAAGGGAAAGATATTGGGACAAGTATTGGGTGATGACAATTAGATATACCAAATATATCTACTAGCAATTAAAAAAAATCATTTCATTTCTCTCTCATCCTAATACTTCTTATTAGCTAGCAAAATAAGTCTAAGAGAGAGAGAAGGGGGGGTAGCTTTAGATAAGATGAGGAGGAGGTGAAGGGATTTTGAAGCTTATGTATCTTTAGTGTATATCCTATTTTGGAAGATCAAGAAAGGATAACACATAAAAAGGTAAAACTAAAACTAGTTAATTCTTTTTAAGTTTTGTTTGATTTTGGTGATGTAAAAATTTATAATCTTGTGGTCTAAAACCCTTGATCTATATATTTTCTAAGGTTTTATGTTTAGATCTTACAAGATTGGGTGTTGATTTGTTAAAAAGAAAAAAAAAAGAAAACTAGTTCATTTTCAAATAAATTAGAAGACCCTAGTTTTCTTTCACTTTATATAGTTACCATTTAAAATCTATACGCTCTTTTTGCGCTCCGTCAAAGAGAGGTGTTAGATATGTAAGTTAAGTGTTAAACCCAAGTGGTAGAACTCAAAAATAACGAATACAAAATTCGTAGGGACTGTTTTGGTAAAAATAGTCCAAATTTTTCAAAAAAGGAAAAGAGGCTGCTATAGGTCAGTCCCTTCCAGGGGCAGTTTCATTATTTTACTATACTCTAAAAATTCTAGGAAAATTAAGAGTGATAATATGTGATATATATATATATATATATGTCTTGGTCATACCATGAAAATTTCAGAATTTGCTGGTAACGTTTCGATTTATGATAAATGTGGCAATATTTTTTTGGTTTGGAATATTTAAATATAGTAAATGATCTTCAAAAATTTCAGGAAAAATATATGTTCATAAGGGATTCATATTCTGTCAAATCTCAGAAAAGAAATATTTTTACTAATGATTTGGTATTTTTCATAGAAATAGTTTAGTTATGAATAAATGGATTAAATTAGTTATGTGATGTTAAAAATTTGAAAAATAGGATTTTATGGCTTGAGAACCCTAGATATGCTATATGCAGATTTTTGAAGGGTGAGTTGGTCAATGTTGATGAGATGTTATGGTTGTGGCATTTTAAGTTGAATTGAAAATTCAAAACGTTTAAATAGGAATTACAGTTTGAATCCAGCTTGCAGGATTGTGGTATTCGGTTTGCTGAATCGTTGAATCTGGCTTGCTGAATTGGTGAATATGGTTTACTGAATTAATGAATCCGGTTTGCTGAATTAGTGAATCCAGTTTGCTGGATTGTAGGATAGTTTGAATCCAGGTTGTTGGATTGGATGTTAGTTTGAATCCAGGTTGCTGGATAGGTATGTTTGGATAATCTAACTTGTCGGATTAGGTATTCAGGCTTAATGAATTATAAAGAATAACTTATAAAATGAAAGACTTAGTGTTACTTCATAAGGTATATGAAGTACTGGTAGTACAATCGTACTCTTTAATAGTTGATGTATAGTAGCTGGGCTAAACGATTCCTTTAGGGAGCAGAGGTATATATGAACTACCAACCGATCTAACTCACTGTGAAAACAGTGTAGACGAGACAGAAACTAGTTTGTTGGTTGTTTGTGGGAAACCACTCAGCATACTATATTAAACACTGTTAAAGACTCGATGTGTGCTAGTTTTAGAGTTATGAATGCATATGGTGCTAAAGTGTTATCTAATATTTGATTATGTGCTTAAATATTAGAAGTAGTGATATGAGGTATAATATGTGATACTAATTGAAAGATCAATCTTATAACTGATAGGTCTTTCATAAGAGATTAAGTTAGATTACGTAGCAGTAATCGACGGTACATGCAAGTTTCCTTAATCTTACTCAAGTTTATATTGAGCAAGTTCCTCTTAACTGAAACTTGAGTTGTTATGTTTCAAGCATGCTAGTGGTTTAATTCTTTATAATTATTTCACCTCCTTAAATTATTGATTCGCACATAGTGCATGTTGCATATGTTCATCAGGTATGAAAGGCTGATCACCTTCATTACCATAAGGTTCAGTTAAACTTGTTCATGGTCATTTTTGACACCCATCATTATTGGTTCAGTCATTCAGTTATTGAAATTATGATTCATGCTCTTTTACAATTATTATATTGTTGAAAAATTCTAAAGCTTATTCATTCTTTCAATCATGATATATTTTTATTATATTTAAACTTGTTGAGCAAAGTAGTTGATCACCCTTACTATATCATGATAACAAATTTCAGATTTAAGGCGAATGTTCGAGGAAAGACAGATACAAAAGCAAATGACAAGATTAGATAGTTATGCACGTTAACTATTTAGTTATCTGATGTAAATGATATTGTAAACCTTTTAAGTTACTGAAGGTATGTATTAAATAAAGGTTATAAACCTTGGGATATGTAGTAGAGTTTATTGTATAAACAATTTATGTTTATATCTTCCGCAGTAGTTGTAAATATGATGTATCATAACGCACCGGTCCAAAGTTCAAGGGACCCGGATTTGGGGGTGTTTGTCGATTTAGCAATCAATAAATACTTGCAAGTGTACACGATCAACAAGTAATAAAGTGATAAGAGAGTGTCGAACCCACAGAGAATTATTTAATAATAATTACCAAATACTAGCTCGTAATCAAATTAATTTTATTTAAACAATTTGATAAAAGATTTTGAATTTTGAAAATAAAGTACTAAACTAACTAATTACTAACTACCAAAAATTGAATTCAGATAAAAAGGCTTAAGATTACAATTTCCCTTAATGTTTCAATTGAATTAATACACTTCCTGTTAAGTTATATTAATTATTCCGGATTGTTAATCAAGAACTCATCAATATTTATAACCATCTCTCGATGTATCATAAACGAATCAACTTAAATCCACAAAAGATAGAATTAAGATGAACACCCTAGTTAACTAATTCACTATATCTCTATATGAATTACAATTAAAAAAGATTTAAAGCTCAGGTTCTCTTTCAGATTACATGCGGCGTATATGTATATCTATATCCTAGACACAAATCATGAGTTCCTTCATCATGCAGAAAACACAATCACATGTTATTATGATTAGGTCTAAATCTATAATCCATCTCTCGAGTTCATATAGATTACCATAGTAATTGTTGATCAGGCAATTAAGCAATTAATCACAAATCATAATAGACAATCCGATAATAATCAACAATAATTAACAAAGAAGCATATCAATAAAAGCTACGCAATAAGTTCCATTGTAATCTTAAAAAGAAATTAGTTCATAATTGAATTAAAATTCATAATCCACAATTGATAAAGCATTCAAGAATACAAAATAAGAGGTAGAGAAGAGAATATAATCTATAGACGCAATCCTTGAGTCTCTCATTCAGCTCCTTAATTGAATCTTTTGTGCTCTTGCAATTGTTTCAAGCCTCCATCTCTTTATTCCAAACTAGGGTTAGCAAAAAGTAGCAAAATCTCTCCTATTCTATGCCTCACATAATGTATTTATAGGTTCTAGTTAAAGTCCTAAACTAATTAGAAGTTACAATCCTTATTTCATTCAAGTTGGGTCAAAAATAAGCTTTTCAACAACCCGACCCAGCGCAACCGCGCCCATATTGGCCTAGGAAGCAGCGCGCTCGCGCCCAAATGCCAGAAACTAAGTTGTTCACTCTGCAGACTAGCGCGGCCAAATGCCTAGGAACCGGCGCGCCCGCGCCAGACAAAATTCGGCTGCAGCATCTGTTGGTAAAATGGTCATAACTTTTGATCCGGGAGGAGTTACGGGGCCTGCCACCTATAAAATCGAAGCGCTCGACGAGATCTACAACTTTCATTCTTTGAGAATTGAGAGATTCAGACTGGATCAAAGTAAAAATTGGGCTTGAAGTGAGTGATATGAAAATAGTAACTCCAAACTTTGAGGTTCAACGTCCGTTAGTAAAACGGTCATTACTTTCTCATCCGAACTCCGATTGTGACGATTCAAGAGTTCTGAAAATCTAAGGAGCAGCTCTATAATAAAATCCAAGTTCCGGTGACAACCCGGATTTTCAAAGAATTATTAAATAAGAATTTGGCGAATAAAATTCTTATTATGAGACGTTTTGAGTTTGTGTATGTATATATATGTGTTTCACATTATGAAATTCGTGATTTCGTGTGAAGAGAATTATATATTAGTGTATTTGAGAAATGAGGTTTAATGGTAAATTAAACCATTGATGATAGTAAATGAAATTGTTACGAAAAAGATATTAATTGAATGTTATTAAGTTAAAATTATATTATATTAATAATATGTTTTAACTATTATGCCTTGTTAGCAAAGAAATTGTTATGGATTATATTTCATAATAATGTGAATAATTCACTTAATTAAAATGGTGAATTAATGTATATATATATTTATTTTAATAAAATAAATATTTGATGAAATTATTTAGGTATGATGATATTGAGTAGTTGATGATAAACAATTTTATCGTCAGTGCGTATTTTGTTACGCTAATAGAATGATAATATTCTAATTTAATTT
The DNA here is from genome assembly GCA_034770075.1 of Aralia elata. Lineage (NCBI taxonomy): Eukaryota > Viridiplantae > Streptophyta > Magnoliopsida > Apiales > Araliaceae > Aralia > Aralia elata. The sequence continues at coordinate 50,974,326 of CM068385.1, forward strand.
AATAATTAAATTAGGGGATTAATGTTTTATTAAATAAAATGACTTATTTAATAAAATTATAATCTAGCTAAATAGAATTATAATTTTATTAGTAATGTTTAATTAGATTTATTAACATAATAAGTTTATTAAATTAAAGTGTGACAATATATATATCTTATAATAAAAAGATTATCAAAATAAGCTAAAAAGGGGGTTTTTGGGTTCTAGCCAAACGAGGCATAGAGACCCTTTGTATTTCCTAACTGCTGGTAACTCCTAGCTAAATAGTACGTGAGTTTCATCAGTTAGAGTTGGGGAAGCCAAAGAGCAGAGGAGAGGAAGAGATAAATTGAGAGAAATCATCTGTGATTGTGACACCCCCAAATCCGAGTACTCCGTTTCCTCAGGATTTGGTGTTCACTATCTATATGCATCACATCTAACTACCCATTCATTCATAATGGAAATACTATTAATAAAAATAGAAATCTCCCATTAAGGGTTACAACATCATTCATAAATAAATCCCAGGTCATCTAACCTTAACATAACATCAGTGCGGAAACATAAATTAAGTCTATTTTTTTTTTTTGCTAAATTTGTTTGTGTATTTGAAACTCAAAAAATACAGTGCCTAAGGGGCATACCCCAGAGAAAAAAGTCAACATGAGACAAGCCCCATGAGGAACATAAAAAGAAAGCTATTCACCAAAGGAAATAGAATCAAAGCATAAAAGCAACCAAATACAACCAATTACAACCAATTATGATATGTATGGCATTTTAGAACAGCTTGTTGAAACTTCGAAGAACTTGAGAGCCGAGCTTTAATCAAGTTGATGATTTCCTTAGTCAAGGCATGAGGGGGCAATATAAACCCATCATGGAGCATAGAATTCCGAGTCCCCCAAATTTTGTACAGGGAGGTGGCAAGAATTAGTCTCAAAATTTCAGAATGCATTATCCTTGGAACTTCTGAATATAATCAATCAGATTATCCCAGTCGGTTGGGATATTGAACCAGTTTCCAACTGCCAGTACATTTGAAATCACAACACTAGAGTAAGGACAGTTAAAGAAGAGGTGGTTAAAAGTTTCGTTGACAGAGTTACATAAGAGACATCTCATTGAGGAATAGTTAGAGTAAGACATGAAAGCATCATTAGTAGGAAATCTTTTGTGAAAAGCAAGCCAAAGAAAGAAAGAGTATCGTGGAACATAATGCTTGTGCCATAGTATATTTGCCCAAGGGACGACACTGCCATGGATACAGATGGAATCCCAAATTTTGTTGGCTTTTAGGAGCCGGATATCAACAGAATCCCAAGTGATAGAGTCGTCAGTTGAAGTCGGAGAGGGAGCAGAGGTGAAAAGACTACGAAATTGGACGACATCGTGATGGTTACTCCGGGGTAACACCCAATTTGAGTTGGAAATAATGCTAGAAAGGAGTGCAGTTTTTGGGATCCCAGAGTTAGACAACAGATAAGCATTGGGAGATAGAGGCTGGCCATTTAACCAAGGATCAAACCAGAGGCTAAAATGGTTCCCTCTGCCTACACGGTAGGATAGAAATTGTTTAGCAAGATTTCGCAATTTAAGCACCTTGCGCCAAATCCAAGAACAGTCAGAAGGAATATTGATATGCCAAAAGTTTTTATTCTTTAGTGTTGTGGCTTGGATCCAAGAAGCCCAAAGGGAAGATGGTTTATATTGGATAACCTTAGTTAAGTGCTGGATAATGAGGGCCTTGTTCCAATCCTCGAGATCCTTAACTCCAAGACCACCTTCATTTAAAGATATAGAAATAACCTTCCAAGAGACTTTTGCCCCATATTTCACAAGGGAAGGCCCTTTCCAAAGAAATCTGGTGAGAATAGACTGGATAGATTTCAGAACAGATTTTGGCAAGATGAAGTGTGCTGACCAAAAGGACTAGATAGAAATGAGCACAGATTTAATCAGCAGCAATCTGCCAGAATAAGTAAGAAATTTTGCAGTCCAAGATGATATCCGAGAAGTAATCTTTTGGATAAGAGGCATGCAGTCATTACGAGAGAGCTTCGAGGATATTAGGGGGACACCAAGGAATCGGATTGGTAAGGTGCCAACACGAAACCCAAGTAAGTCCATGATTATTTGTTGATCATTATCATCGACATTAGAGAAGAAGCACTGACTCTTATGAGCATTAGGGATGAGCCCGGAGAACAGAGAGAAGGACTGAATGCAGGAGTGGACGATAGAGACAGAAGACAGATTACCATTGCAGAAAATAAGAAGATCATCCGCAAAGCATAAATGAGTAAGGTCGCACTCCTTGGCTTTCCAATGGAATTTGAAGTCTGGGTGCATAGTTTCTTTGTGAAGGATTAAGGATAAAACTTCCATTGTGAGCACGAACAGGTAGGGAGAGAGAGGGTCGCCTTGTCTCAAACCCCTAGCACCCTTAAAATAGCCAGCAAGAGACCCATTGATTTTTACAGAGAACATGGCAGTAGTTATACAAGCATGGATCCAATTAATGAATTTGGATGGAAATTTAAGAAGCTCCAGCAAGTCAAAAAGAAAGTCCCAACTAACTGTGTCAAAAGCCTTCCTGATATCAATTTTAAAGGCACATCTGGCAGCCCCAGAATTTCGATGATAGTTTCGCAGAAGCTCGTGGGCAAGTAATATGTTGTCAGTGATACTTCTACCCGGAATGAAGGTAGACTGGGCTCTGTCAATAAGGAAAGGGAGAACCTTCTTTAGCCTGTTTGCAAGAATCTTGGAAATGCATTTATAGAGAGTGTTGCAACAGGAGATGGGACAAAAATCTAACATATAAGAAGGGTTTTCCGTCTTAGGGATAAGCGCGATGGCAGTGGCATTGATCCCACTTGGGAGATGACATGAATCAAAGAAGTAATGAACAGCAGCAGAGAAGTCAGCACCAATAATATCCCAACAGTGAAGAAAGAAATTAACATTGAATCCATCAGGACCAGGACTCTTGTTCATCTTCATAGATTTGAGCACTTCATAAATTTCAGTGTCCAGAACAGAGCCTTCCATAACAGAGGCTTGCAGTGGATTGATATGCTTTGTGATATAGGAGGCAAGATCATCCTTTCCAGGATAACCAGAGGAAGAAGAGCCAAGGAGATCCTGAAAATAATGCACAGCCACTTGTTGAATAGAATATTGGTCCTCCACTAAATCGCCATTTCTATTAATGATAGCCATGATTTTTTTATGATTCCATCTGCTTTTGATAACGTTGGCAAAATATTTGGAATTTTTGTCAGCGTGGGAGATCCAAAGAAAAATAAGTACAACAAGTCTTCATCACTTGTTTGCTTTTCCTTTGCCCTTACTAGTAGATGGCTTATCAGTTCTTTCAACCTTAGCTGCAATGTTATTATGCAAGGGTGAGCAATGATTGCCCAGCAAGTATAACAACAACAGTAATAATAACATGCGAAATAATTAATGGATATTGAATAATCGAAGATTTAGCTTTTGAGTCAAGAATGTAAGACAAGATTCAAAAGAACGTTTGAGGGTCTTAAGACCACGAACTATGTCCTAGGTTATCAAGTATTTCTACTTTAAACATTTAACAGTCGTAAGACTATATGGACCTTGCTTCTCGTACTCAGGGGGATCAGCCCTTTGTACCATGTATGTGCACAACATCTTAACGCTAACGCGTAAATTTAATCCCCTTTATAAGGGTTGTTCATCTCAGTTTGACATCGGAATCTGCACCAAAGGAAGTTTGGTTTGGATTTACTTCAATAACGTTTATAGAATTTAGAACGCTCATCAACTATGGACTAGTCGAATCGATAAGGGTTCGCTAGTCAATCCAGGTTTAAAAGGTGTAATTCGAGAATCAAAACTAAATCTCACAAAAGGTACGATTGAATACGTTCTATATAACTGAAGCATTACAAAGAGGAAATTAAAAACGTCTCATTGAATCCATGAAATTGAATGGAATAGAAACAATAACTTGCTCAAGAAGTAATAGCATTATGAAGCTTGTATTTTATGATAATGAAATTTAGAAACTTGCGTGAACGTAAAAGTAAGGATAAGATACTTGCCTCGTGCGTAGACTATAAATTTAAGACTCACGTTTCTCTAATCAACCTATACATTCCGTTTATAAAACGTAACAATAATTAGTTACAATATTATAAACACGTTAGGATTCATTCTCATCCAAAATTTCTATTTTGATAGCTCAGTTGACATCGAACAATCAATGAGTTTATGCTTACCACCCATTACAGTATTTCAGTATTTATTTTATACATTAGCCTAAGTTTTAGGTATGTCTACGATATCATAACATGATCTCAAAGAAAGAAGAAAATTTTTACTCTCGTCTTTTCACTCTCTTTTTTTTTTTTTTTGTTTAATTCTTCGCCGGGGCGAGGAATTCCTTCACAAAATTCTCGCCAGGGCGAGCTCCAGCCGGGGCGAGGAATTACTTCACAAAATTCTCGCCGGGGCGAGGAATTTCTTCACAAAATTCTCGCCGGGGCGAGATCCCGCCGGGGCGAGGAATTCCTTTACAAAATTCTCGCCGGGGCGAGAATCACGAATTCCAGTTTCTGCAGTTCGCGAAGAACGCAGAAACAAGCCAAAATTTCCAATCTTGTTATTCTAATCGTCAAATTAAACATACCCAGACACTATAATTCATAAATAATTGTTACCCAAGCCTTCTAGCATAATTCTAACAACTTAAATCACATAAATCATGAATCTAAGAATCAAATTTGAGGTTTCTTATCAGTTTATCAAAGTTTCTACAATTTTCATAAAATCACACATAACAGGTTCGTTATACAACCAAATTGAACCGTTTAAATCTTGTTTTCTTCATTTATACATGCACAAACAAAATAAGTTATCAATTTAACCAATTAACATGCAAAACAAGTATTAATTTCATACATTCAAACCATGTTCGTACACTGTACTACTCTGTAACTTTCTGAATTCTCATATAAACGAAATTTCACGGATTAAATTACTCTAAATCATATTTAAATCATATAAAACACATTTATGCATGCTTTCAAATATCTAATCATTAATTTATAAAATTTAGCCACAAAAATTTAGGTTACAGAGAATACAGAGAACTCAAAACAGACATTCATGGAAGAACTTCAAAAATATAAATTAAAACTTAAATTAGAAGAATTACCTTCAATTAGATGCTTAAACTATGCAAGAATTGAATGTGATCCTTCTCAATTTTCTAATTCCTCACAAATTCTCTCTTTTTCTCTCTGTATTTCTCTGATTAGACTTAGGAAATAATGATAATAAAATACGTGAGTTTAATCTGATGAGTGGGTATCAGTTAATCCCATCATAGGTTAACTAACACCAACCCCCACTTAGGCTTCGTTTGTTTAGCACTCTATTTCTCCTTTCTAGTTTATTTTAATAAATAGCTTATTATATAGTATCATGTCACACTTTAATCAACTAAATAATCTTACTAAAATCAATAAATAAAATAGAATAATTCTACATTAAATCACATAGTCATATAAATAAAATTCTCATTTTTTAATAATGACAATTTACTAAATCTCTAATTAATAATTAAATTAATTAGAAATAACATTATACTCATTTAAATAATGTATTTAATCAAATAAATTCAATTAAACACATACTTTAAATATAAAAATTCTCTACATTAATTTAATTAATGTAACACATATAATTAAATTAATCTACCACAAATTCATCGATTAATCAATTAATTCAACAATCAAATCATCGAAAATATTTATTCAATCAATAAATATTCAAATTAAGTTACAAAATTCTCGTTCGTCACATCTTTCCCCCCTTAAAAGGATTCTGTCCCCAGAATCACGACTCAATTAACTCGTCCCGTTACATTCTCCCCCCTTACAAAGATTCTGTCCCCAGAATCGCTACACATAGATTAAGCAAATAACTGAGGATAATTTCTCATCATTTGATCTTCGAGTTCCCACGTAGCTTCTTCAGTGTTGTGGTTCCTCCAGATCACCTTAACGGAAGGTATAATTTTATTCCTTAGCACTTGCTCTTTCCTGTCAACTATCTGAACAGGCTCTTCTTCGTAAGACAAATCTTTCTCAACTTGCAGGGGTTCATACTCTATGACATGCTTGTAGTCGGGCTTGTATGGTCGTAACACCGAGACATGAAAGACATTGTGGATGTGTTCCAGCGCTGGGGGTAAAGCTACCTCATATGCGACCTCACCAATTCTTCTCAATACTTCAAAGGGTCCAATGAACCTCGGCTCAGTTTTCCCTTTTTACCAAAACGAATCTTCCCTTTCCAGGGAGATACTTTCAAGAAAACATAGCTACCAGAGTCAAATTCTCGATTCTTACGATGTTGATCGGCGTACTTCTTTTGTCTATCCTGAGCTGCTATTAATCTTGCCCTGATCACTTTAACGATTGCGGTCTGTTGTACCAGTTCTGGTCCGAGTAATTGACGTTCGCCAACTTCATCCCAACATAATGGAGTTCTGCACTTTCTGTCGTACAACGCTTCGTAAGGCGGCATGCCAATACTTGCGTGGTAACTATTGTTGTAAGCAAATTCCACCAATGGTAGATGATCATCCTAATTTCCTTTGAAGTCCATAATGCAAGCTCGTAACATATCTTCCAATGTCTGAATCGTTCTTTCGCTCTGTCCGTCGGTTTGTGGATGATATGCCATACTTATACGTAACTGCGTTCCCAAGCATTCTTGTAGTCGTTTCCAAAAGTTTGATGTGAAGCGCGGATCCCTATCTGAGACAATAGATATTGGAACACCGTGCCTCGAAACAATCTCCTTGGCATACAACTTCGCCAACTGATCTAGGTTGAATCTGATCTTGATCGGTAGAAAATGTGTTGATTTCGTCAGTCAATCCATGATAACCCATATTGCGTCGAAACCTTTCTGAGTGTCGGAAGACCTACTACGAAATCCATGGTGATGTGCTCCCATTTCCATTCTGGGATTTCTAACGGTTGTAATAGCCCACTTGGTCTCTGATGTTCGGCTTTAAGTTTCTGACATGTTAAACACTTGGCTACACAATCGGCAACGTCTCTCTTCATATTTGGCCACCAAAAATACTGTCGGAGATCATGGTACATCTTCGTACTACCCGGATGAATCGAATATCTCGAATTATGAGCCTCGCTCAAAATTTCCTCCTTAACCTCTTGTACTGGCGGAACCCAAATTCTTCCCTCGAATCTCAATACTTCTTCATTATCCACTTTGAATTTCACTTCATTACCTCCAGATATTCTTTTCCTGATTTTCTCACATTCTTCGTCCTGCATTTGTGCTTCCTTAACCTTATCCACCAAAGTTGAACCGATTCTCAATTGAAATAATTTTTCGTCACACTCTTCTGGAAATTTCACCTCCAACTCCAGTTTCGCCATTGATGTAATTAGTTCTTCTTGAGCAGTAATCATGAACAATTTCTCCCGTCCCTTTCTGCTTAAGGCGTCGGCCACCACGTTCGCTTTACCCGGATGGTATAAAATTTCGCAGTCGTAATCCGTTATCAATTCCAATCATCTCCTCTGACGCATGTTCAGATCCTTCTGTGTAAAAATATATTTCAGACTTTTGTGGTCTGTATATATTTCACACTTCTCCCCGTAAAGATAGTGCCTCCATATCTTCAAAGCAAACACCACTGCGGCCAACTCCAAATCATGGGTAGGATACCCCTTCTCATACTCCTTTAATTGTCGTGACGCATACGCAATGACCTTACCGTTCTATATAAGCACACAACCTAGTCCTTTATGCGACGCATCACTGTACACCACAAAATTTTTCTATGCTATCCGGTAGGGACAACACAGGCGCCGTACTCAACCTCTTCTTTAATTCTTGAAAACTTTCCTCACACTTCTCCGTCCAAACGAACTTCACCGTCTTTCTAGTCAAATTCGTTAACGGAGTCGCGATTTTGAAAAAATCTTGAATGAATCTCCTGTAGTAACCCGCCAATCCGAGGAAACTCCTTACTTCCGATGGCGTTTTCGGCTGATCCCAGTTAAGCACCGGTTCAACCTTTGACGGATCCACCGAAATCCCATCCTTATCAATCACATGTCCAAGAAATTGCACTCGCTCTATCCAGAATTCACACTTTGAAAATTTAGCGTACAACTTTTCTCTTCTTAACATTTCCAATGTCAACTTCAAATGTTCTGCATTCTCTTCCTTGGTTTTGGAATAAATTAGAATATTGTCAATGAATACTACTACGAACTTGTCTAAAAACGGCTTAAACACCCTGTTCATTAGGTCCATAAATGCTGCAGGAGCATTTGTTAGGCCAAATGACATCTCCAGAAACTCGTAATGACCATAACGAGTTCTGAACGCTGTCTTCGGTACATCTTCCTTCCTCACTTTCAGCTGATGATACCTATTCCTCAAATCTATCTTCGAGAAATATCTAGCTCCTTTCAACTGATTAAACAAGACGTCGATTCTTGGTAACGGGTATTTATTCTTAATCGTGACCTTGTTCAACTCTCTGTAATCAATGCAAAGTCGCATCGATCCGTCTTTCTTTTTAACAAACAATATCGGCGCTCCCCACGGCGATACGCTCGGTTGAATATTTTTCTTATCTAAAAGTTCTTGTAACTGTACCATCAATTCTTTCATCTCTACTGGGGCCATACGGTATGGAGCTTTCGATATCGGGGCAGTTCCTGGTGCCAAATCGATTACAAACTCAACTTCCCTATCTGGCGGAAGTCCTGGCAAATCATCGGGAAAGACGTCTACAAAGTCCCTTACAACAGGTATCTCTTCAAATTTCGGACTCTCTTTTCGAGTATCAACTATGTAGGCTAAGTATCGAACACAGCCTTATCTTAACAACTTCCTGGCCTACATCATCATCAGACAACTCGCTTGTCTAGGCGATTTGCTGCCGTAAAATACTACCTTTGACGGAGTCATAAGGTTAATACGTTTCTTTTGGCAATCAATTATCGCTCCATAATTGAGTACCAATCCATACCCAGAATAACGTCAAATTCCCCAAGTTTGATTGAGATCAGATTTACTGTCATGACGTTTCCCTTAATGTTCACTCTACAGTTCTTGTATACGTACCTAACAGGAATTGCCTCCCTATTCACAATTTCTATGTTCAAAGGGTAGTCTAATTCCTCCCTAAGCAATTGTAAGTTCTTAGCAAAGTCATCGGATATAAATGAACAAGTAGCACCCGAATCAAACAATACATAAGCATCTATATTATTGATCGGAATGAAACCTGACACCACATCGCGAGACTGCACAGCATCTTGCACGGTCATGTTGAAAGTCCTAGCAGTAGGTCGGTTTGTTGGTGCCGGTCCGGTTATAGCCAACGTACTACCACCACTGTTTCCCTTATTTCCTCCCAGTCCTGTTCCTGCTGTTGCTTTCTTGGGGCAATCCCTAGCCAAATGATCCTTCGATCCACATGTGAAACAAGCTCCCTTCTTCGGATTCAGACAATTCGGTGCTATGTGGCTCTCCTGGTTGCAATTGTAGCACACCCTCTTCCCCTTCAGGCAAATCCCTATGTGATTCTTCCCACACGTGACACACGCTTCTACCTTCTTCTTCTGACCTCCCTGTTGACTTTCAGCAGATCCATTATCATTCCACTTTCTCTTCTGGTTGTGACCACCACTGCTACTACCACTTGCTTTATTACTCTCATTCTCACCTTTCTTCTTCTTCTGCTCCTAATTATACTTGGTTAGAGCATCACTCCCACCTTCTGCAATGATCGCCTTTTCCAATACTCCAGCAAAAGTGTTCAATTGGAACATTGACACCTTGCTATACAACCACGGCTTCAACCCTTGTTCAAACCTCCTTGCTTTCCTCTCATCCGTATTTACTTGATAAGTTGCGAACTTAGCCAACTCATTGAACTTCGTTGTGTACTCCGGTATAGTCATGGTACCCTGTTTCAGCTCTAGAAATTGAATCTCCATCTGGTTACACGAGCTCGTTGGAAAGTACATCTCAAAAAACATTTCCTTAAACCTCTCTCACGCAATCACACCCTGACCTCCTCGAACTTTATTCGCTTGCCACCAGTAACTAGCTTCTAACTTAAGCATAAACGTTGCGAAGCCAGTCTTTTGGTCTTCACTAACCCTAGCAACGTCAAATACTTTCTCCATTTCCATCACCCAAGTTTGGGCTTCGATCGGGTTCAGGGAACCCTTAAATTCTGGCGGTCTTACCGCTTTGAAATCCTTAAATGACGTCACAGGTGGAGCTTGCGGCTGATTCGCAAGTGCTCCAGCTAAAAGGTCTACCAACTGCTGAACGGGGTTAGCATTGACGTCGTTGTTATTGGTAGAGCTCTCCTGAGCTTGTTGACGTGGTTGGCGTCTCGGCGGCATTTTCTGTTCAAGAATATGCGCTTATTAGATTAACACTCAATTTTCTCAAGTGTTCAACATTTAACTCAAACAATTCATGTTAAACATTTAACACATAACATCTTCAAATAAAACTGATATTTCATTAATTCAAAGGTCTTAAACATAAAAAGATAGCATCACTGCTATTTACATCAACTATCCCAAGATCAAACAATCTTTAGGATTAAATAGTCATATTCCATTGTGTATAATCACGCTGGAATAAAACATCATCAAATATCATAAATATTTACACATAATTCAAAAAGTTCTCCTATCACGGCCTACTAAGGCGTCGGACTGCCTATCTACGTTCTTCCTCCATGATACGGCACATCGTCCTATAATCCAACATGTACCATGGCAAGTCCTCGAACTGAACTGGATAGTGGAGAACTCGATCCTGGGCCTCCTCAATCTTGGCCTTCTTTGCACGTTCCCCTTTTTCGAAAATTTCTGCACGTCGAGCGTTATTCATCCAAGCATCCTCTGCTCTCGCACGTTCTGCTGACTCCTAACTCAGGTCATCCTTCAATTTCTGAATCTCAAGTTTCATCTTTTCATTCTCAGCCAGCAGGTCTTCTTTTTGACTCTCTGCCTGAACTAACTTCCATTCTACATCTCCAAGACGTATCTCAAGATCCTCAATCTTCTCATCCTTCTGTTCTACAAAAGTCTGGCGTATATTTGCCAGTCTCTCCCAATCTCTGACTCTATCCTGTAACTCTATGGTACGATCATACAAGGCATCATACATCTCAACATCAACAGAGGTAAGGGGTACCTCCTCGGAATCCTCATCATCCTCCTCAGCCTCTACCTCCTCAGGATCCTCCTCTGGATCAGACTCAGGCTCATACTCCTGACCCTCAACCGTGATCAATGGAGATGACTCTCTGTGTAACAACTGCTCCCAGATAACATGGATATCACGGGGCTCCTCCTCTCCAGCCACTCAGGGCTCAACATCCCTAGGCTGACTGGATCCTCCAACACCCGACATCCTGACAACAAAGTTTAAATTTTAATTACTACTCGGTACTAGTCGCAACACATAGGTTGTTAACACATAAGCACATAGCACATAAAGTCTTTTATTATCTTTAATGAATTTCCTTAATTCATTCCTTAGAACTCGATGAGAGTTTATCACCACTATATTTTCTGACTCTTAAAAGGCTACTACCCTAAGGTTTCCCCATCTAAAGTTCATAACCTACAGCTCTGATACCAACCTGTGACACCCCCAAATCCGAGTACTCCGTTTCCTCAGGATTTGGTGTTCACTATCTATATGCATCACATTACATCTAACTACCCATTCATTCATAATGGAAATACTATTAATAAAAATAGAAATCTCCCATTAAGGGTTACAACATCATTCATAAATAAATCCCAGGTCATCTAACCTTAACATAACATCAGTGCGGAAACATAAATTAAGTCTATTACATAACATCATTAAAATAAGTACAACAAGTCTTCATCACTTGTTTGCTTTTCCTTTGCCCTTACTAGTAGATGGCTCATCAGTTCTTTCAACCTTAGGTGCAATGTTATTATGCAAGGGTGAGCAATGATTGCCCAGCAAGTATAACAACAACAATAATAATAACATGCGAAATAATTAATGGATATTGAATAATCGAAGATTTATCTTTTGAGTCAAGAATGTAAGACAAGATTCAAAAGAACGTTTGAGGGTCTTAAGACCACGAACTATGTCTCAGGTTATCAAGTATTTCTACTTTAAACCTTTAACAGTCGTAAGACTATATGGACCTTGCTTCTCGTACTCAGGGGGATCAGCCCTTTGTACCATGTATGTGCACAACATCTTAGCGCTAACGCGTAAATAAAACCCCCTGTATAAGGGTTGTTCATCTCAGTTTGACATCGGAATCCGCACCAAAGGAAGTTTGGTTTGGATTTACTTCAATAACGTTTCTAGAATTTAGAACGCTCATCAACTATGGACTAGTCGAATCGATAAGGGTTCGCTAGTCAATTCAGGTTTAAAAGGTGTAATTCGAGAATCAAAACTAAATCTCACAAAAGGTACGATTGAATACGTTCTATATAACTGAAGCATTACAAAGAGGAAATTAAAAACGTCTCATTGAATCCATGAAATTGAATGAAATAGAAACAATAACTTGCTCAAGAAGTAATAGCATTATGAATGCTTGTTGATGGGGACATCCATAATCCAGAAACCCATGACACAACCAGAGAAGACCCATTGCAATTGCCACTTGGACCCGTTACTCGAGCTCAGGCTAAAACCTTCAAAGACGGACTTAACGGGATGATGCGTGAACTATAGAACGAAGTTGGATCAAGTATAGAAGTTATGGAGGTGGAGTCCAAACATATGAAACCTGTAAACATGTTACGAATGGACGCGGTGATCAAAACGAGGAAAGAAAACAGTTTGCATGGTACAGGCTAGCTCGCCCTGGTGAGGTTTTCCAAGCCAATTTTCTCGCCCCGGCGAGGTTTTTCCAAGCCAAATCTCTCGCCCCGGCGAGAGGCTCACCCCGACGAGAATTTCCAGCACATTTCTCTCGCCCCGACGAGAACCTCCTGGATACAATTTGTCATTTTTTGACTTCCTTGATTTTCGAACCTTCTTTCACCCAAAATATGATATCAGTATTTAGGTTCAATTACATGTGTTATGATTGCTATATTTCAACAATTGTGTGCTTATATTTCAATAAGTGTGTGCTTCTAGAAGCTTCTAGTTTATTTCTTAGACTAGTATAAATAGGTGCTATTGTAAACATCATTCATCACCAATTTTCAGCATTATCAATATTATTGTGAGTTTGTTTCTCTACTTGTGGTTCTTTGAAGAATTCCTAAGAGTTCCTTAGTTCTCTTTAGAGATTCATAATTGACTTATCATACAACCATTCATAGTTGTGTGTGGCGTCTTCTACCGCATCAATCGTCGATTGTACCGAGATTACCGCTTCAATATAAGCGAGGGGTCGAAGTGTCGTTGGTGCCATCCTACGAAAATTTCATTGGCAAGCAATTGTACCAAGATTACCGTCTACATATAGGCGAGGGGTTAAGGTCTTGCAAGCTATCCATCCTATCAACTTGTTGGAAACGATCCGGGCGACGACCACCTCACGCAAGCGTGCCGTGGAGTCTATCACTTGGTATCAAAGCTAAGTTTCCTATCAAGTTACTTATCTTTACTTTTATTGTTGAAATATAGTCAAAAAAAAAACTGCATAAAATATATAGCAGAAAATTTGTATTGTTGAATTGCTATCATCGGGATTTTCATTTGCAAGAATCATATTTGGCGTTTGGAAGTCTTGTGGAGAGTCGTACTTTCTATATTGTATTCTTGATAAGTTATTATTAGATTGTAATTAGGGAATTGAGGTAATATTTGTGAGAATTCAAAAAGAACCTATTAAAGAGAACTACAAGCGGAAAAAGGCAATAGTAGTAAGTTTAATTGAGGGTAAAAGCCTAATTGTGTGATACACGAGCGTTTCCTATTTGTATGGTATATTGTTTGAGTGAAACACGCAAGGGAGTGGTGAGAAACTTGTTTTCTACTAATATTTATTTTGCAGGAAATATGTCTAACACAAGAGATAAGACAATTGAAAATGAACCTTCTACATCGAATTTTGACCCAAAACTGATGATGGAGGCTATGATGAAAGAATTTTCTAGACAATTGGGGATGGCTATGGAACAAGTGCATGATCGCATCGATCAATTGAGTGACACTCGAGGGGAACGAACTCAAATCCCTTTGGGTGGGCGCCCAAAAGGAAAGACCCAACAAAAGGAAGCAAGGCTAGAGGAGACAAACTACTATGATGAGAGGTTTAGTGAGGAAGAGGATCGAGAAACAGACTTTATCCCTAGGAGACATTTTGCAAAGGATAGAGGCGGCCGAAATCGAGAGGACAACAATCTCGATAGCATCAAAATGAAAATTCCCACATTCCAAGGCAGAAGTGACCCCGAGGCATGTCTAGAATGGGAGAAGAAAATGGAGTGGATCTTTGACTATCACAACTACTCGGATCTCAAGAAAGTTAGAATTGCAGTTACCGAATTTTCAGACTATGCAGTTACTTGGTGGGATCAATTAATGACCAACCGAAGGAGGTGTAGAGAACGTCCAATAGAGACTTGGGCAGAAATGAAAGCTGTAATGAAAAAGAGGTTTGTCCCAAGCCATTACTATCGAGATCTGTTTCAAAACTTACAAAATTTGAGACAGGGAAGCAAGAGTGTGGAGGACTACTTCAAGGAGATGGAGATGCTAATGTCTAGAGCTGACATCGATGAGGATAATGAGGCAACCATGGCCCGATTTTCAGCAGGTTTAAATTAGGATATTGCAAATTTGGTGGAGCGTCAACATTATGTGGTATTAGAAGACATGGTGCACATGGCTATCAAAATAGAGAAGCAACTTAAGAGGAGAGGTGGCCAGTGAACAAATCCTACCACATGTTCATCATGGAAATCCAATAATGTGAAGCGTGAGGAAAAACCAACTGTGTTCAAACCAAAGCCAGAAATCAAGCAAGGAGCGGCTACTCAAGTAGTACAAGGTAAAACTAATACACATTCTACTAGTCGTACTCGAGATATTGTATGCTTTAAATGTCAAGGCAGGGGACATATTGCAAATCAATGCCCAAATCAAAGAACTATGTTATTACGTGATAATGGGGATTTGGAGACCGAGGAAGAAGATAGTGACCATGACTCTATGCCATCATTAGAGGAAGATAGAGAGGTTGCTATGCATGGCGAAGTGTTGGTTACACGGAGAATGCTTAGTACACAGGTAAAAGAAGAAAGCAGCGAGCAAAGAGAGAATCTATTTCATACTAGATGCATGGTAAATGATAAGATCTGTTGTGTTGTAATTGATGGTGGGAGTTGTACAAATGTGGCAAGCATCACAATGGTGGAGAAATTGGAACTTACAACATCCAAACATCCTCACCCATACCGATTGCAGTGGCTCAATGACAGCGGCAACATTAAAGTTACCAAGCAAGTATCAGTGTTGTTTACAATTGGGAAGTATGTTGATGAGATCCTTTGTGATGTAGTTCCTATGCAGGCAGCTCATTTACTACTTGGGAGACCTTGGCAGTTCGATCGACGAGTAAAACACGGCGGTTTTACTAATGAGTACTCTTTTGTTCACAATCAAAGAAAAGTTACCTTGTGTCCCATGTCACTAAAACAAGTGCATGAGGATCAAATACACTTGCAGAGAGATCATGAAAAGAAAACAAATGAGAGAGAAAAAAAGAAAGAAGAGAGAAAAACAAATATTTTTGCAAAAATGAGTGATGTAAGGCGAGCTTTGGATTCTAAAAAGCCAATGATTATACTTCGGTATAAGGAGGCACTTTTAAATACTAACGCTAATAATCCTTCTTTGCCTAGTGTTGTTTCTGCTCTTTTACAGGATTATCAGGATGTATTTCTCGAGGAACTTCCACAGGGATTACCACCAATTCGGGGAATTGAGCATCAAATTGACTTTGTCCCAGGCGCGACCATACCAAATCTCCCGGCATACCGAAGCAATCCCGAGGAAATAAAGGAATTGCAAAGGCAAGTTGACGAGCTAATGGACAAAGGTTTTGTGAGGGAAAGCATGAGTCCATGTGCGGTTCCAGTTATTTTAGTACCTAAGAAAGATGGGAAGTGGCGTATGTGCATTGATTGTCGAGCAGTAAATAACATCACGGTAAAATATCCGCATCCCATTCCTAGGTTAGATTACATGTTAGATGAATTGTATGGATATTGTGTGTTTTCTAAAATTGATTTAAAGAGTGGCTATCATCAGATTAGAATGCATGAGGGAGATGAATGGAAAACTGCTTTTAAAACAAAATATGGGTTATATGAGTGGTTAGTCTTACCTTTTGGTTTAACTAATGCTCCTAGCACGTTCATGAGATTAATGAACCATGTTTTGCGTTCTTTCATTGGGAAATTTGTAGTTGTCTACTTTGATGATATCTTGATCTACAGTAAGGATTTAGGTGAGCATGCATTGCATATAAAATCTGTCCTAGATGTGCTTCGAAAGGAAAAATTATATGCTAATATGGATAAATGCACATTTTGTACGGATCGATTTGTGTTTCTTGGCTTTGTTGTCAGTGTGCAGGGAGTGCAAGTTGACGAAGAAAAAATAAGGGCAATCCGAGAATGGCCAACTCCTACGAATGTTAGTCAAGTTCGTAGCTTTCATGGACTCGCGAGTTTCTATAGACGGTTTGTAAAGAATTTCAGCGAAGTCATAGCACCACTCACCGAAGTAATCAAAAAGAGTGTAGGATTCAAGTGGGGTGATGCACAGGAAAAAGCGTTTAATTTAATTAAAGAAAAATTAACTAACGCTCCTTTACTTGTATTGCCAAATTTCACTAAAACCTTTGAAATTGAATGTGATGCTTCAGGTTTAGGCATTGGAGCTGTATTGATGCAAGAAGGAAAACCAGTGGCATATTTCAGTGAAAAATTGAGTGGAGCAGCTTTGAACTATCCTACCTATGACAAGGAGTTATATGCCTTAGTTCGATCATTAGAGACTTGGCAACATTACCTTTGGCCTAAGGAATTTGTGATTCACACGGATCATGAGTCATTGAAATATTTGAAAGGCCAACACAAGTTGAACAAGAGACATGCACGATGGATGGAGTTCATCGAAACATTCCCATATGTCATTCGGTATAAGCAAGGTAAGGAGAATGTCGTTGCCGATGCTCTTTCGCGAAGGTATGTGTTGTTAAATACTCTTGACACAAAACTACTTGGTTTTGAACAAATCAAAGAATTATATGATAATGACCATGATTTCTGTGAAGAGTTTAAAAATTGTGAAAAAAATGTTGTGGGTAAGTACTTCAAGATGGATGGATTCTTGTTTCGTGAGAACCAGTTATGTATACCTGCTTGTTCTTTGCGTGAGTTATTGGTTCGAGAAGCACATGGAGGTGGTTTGATGGGACATTTTGGTGTTGATAAGACCTTATCTGTGATAAAAGAACATTTCTATTGGCCTCATATGAAACGAGATGTGGAAAGAATTTGTGATAGATACATTACATGTCGTCAAGCTAAATCTTGTGTTCAACCCCATGGGTTATACACACCATTGCCTATTTCGAGTGAACCTTGGATTGACTTGTCTATGGACTTTGTATTGGGTTTACCAAAATCCAAGCATGGTCATGATTCTATATTTGTGGTTGTGGACAGGTTTTCAAAAATGGCACACTTTATCCCATGCCACAAGATTGATGATGCATCCCATATTGCTGATTTATTCTTTAGAGAAATTGTGCGTCTGCATGGCATGCCCCGAACAATTGTTTCGGATAGAGATGCTAAGTTCTTGAGCTATTTTTGGAAAACTTTGTGGTGTAAACTAGGAACTACACTGATGTTTTCAACTACTTGTCATCCACAAATTGACGGTCAAACGGAAGTAGTAAATAGGACTCTATCAGCTTTATTGAGGGTTATCATTAAAAAGAATATTAAGCTTTGGGAAGAGTGTCTACCACATGTTGAGTTTGCTTATACTAGGTCTGTTCACTCTGCTACTAAATTCTCACCTTTTGAAATTGTGTATGGTTTTAATCCTTTAACACCCTTGGATTTGTCACCATTACCTGTTTCCGAGTATACTAACATGGATGGCAAAAACAAAGCTGATTTTGTTAAGCAGATACATGAGAAGACAAGACTCAACATTGAGAAGAAGACGGATCAATATGCCAAATAGGCCAACAAGGGTCGGCGTCAAGTAATATTCGAACCCGGGGACTGGGTATGGCTACACATGCGTAAGGAAAGATTTCCTGCTCAAAGGCGTTCGAAACTACTCCCGAGAGGAGATGGACCATTTCAAGTGCTTGAACGCATTAACAACAATGCGTACAAATTGGACTTACTCGGTGAGTATACTGTTAGTGCAACTTTCAATGTTTCTGATCTAAGCCCGTTTGATGTAGGTGAAGATTTGAGGACAAATCCTTTTCAAGAGGAGAGGTATGATGAGGACATCCCTAATCCAGAAACCCATGACACAACCAGAGAAGACCCATTGCAATTGCCACTTGGACCTGTTACTAGAGCTCGAGCTAAAACCTTCAAAGACGGACTTAACGGGATGATCCGTGAACTATGGAACGAAGTTGGATCAAGTATAGAAGTTATGGAGGTGGAGTCCAAACGTATGAAACCTGTAAACATGTTACGAATGGACGTGGCGATCAAAACGAGGAAAGAAAACAGTTTGCATGGTACAGGCTAGCTCGCCCCGGCGAGGTTTTCCAGGCCAATTTTCTCGCCCCGACGAGGTTTTTCCAAGCCAAATCTCTCGACCCGACTAGAGGCTCGCCCCGGCGAGAATTTCCAGCACATTTCTCTCGCCCCGGCGAGAACCTCCTGGATGCAATTTGTCATTTTTTGACTTCCTTGATTTTCGAACCTTCTTTCACCCAAAACATGATATCAGTATTTAGGTTCAATTACATGTGTTATGATTGCTATATTTCAACAATTGTGTGCTTGTATTTCAATAAGTGTGTGCTTCTAGAAGCTTCTAGTTTATTTCTTAGACTAGTATAAATAGGTGCTATTGTAAACATCATTCTTCACCAATTTTCAGCATTATCAATATTATTGTGAGTTTGTTTCTCTACTTGGGGTTCTTTGAAGAATTGCTAAGTGTTCCTTAGTTCTCTTTAGAGATTCACAATTGACTTATCATACAACCATTCATAGTTGTGTGTGGCGTCTTCTACCGCATCAATCGTCGATTGTACCGAGATTACCGCTTCAATATAAGCCAGGGGTCGAAGTGTCGTTGGTGTCCATCCTACGCAAATTTCATTGGCAAGAAATTGTACCAAGATTACCGTCTACATATAGGCGAGGGGTTAAGGTGTTGCAAGCTATCCATCCTATCAACTTGTTGGAAACGATCCGGGCGACGACCATCTCACGCAAGCGTGCCATGGAGTCTATCACTTGTATTCTATGATAATGAAATTTAGAAACTTGCGTAAACGTAAAAGTAAGGATAAGATACTTGCCTCGTGCGTAGACTATAAATTTAAGACTCACGTTTCTCTAATCAACCTATACATTCCGTTTATAAAACGTAACAATAATTAGTTACAATATTATAAACACGTTAGGATTCATTCTCATCCAAAATTTCTATTTTGATAGCTCAGTTGACATCGAACAATCAATGGGTTTATGCTTACCACCCATTATAGTATTTCAGTATTCATTTTATATATTAGCCTAAGTTTTAGGTATGTCTACGATATCATAACATGATCTCAAAGAAAGAAGAAACTTTTTACTCTCGTCTTTTTACTCCCTTTTTTTTTGGTTTAATTCTTCGCCGGGGCGAGGAATTCCTTCACAAAATTCTCACCGGGGCGAGCTTCCGCCGGGGCGAGGAATTTCTTCACAAAATTCTCGCCGGGGCGAGGAATTCCTTTACAAAATTCTCGCCGGGGCGAGAATCATGAATTCCAGTTTCTGCAGTTCGCGAAAAGCGCAGAAACAGGCCAAAATTTCCAATCTTGTTATTCTAATCGTCAAATTAAACATACCCAGACACTATAATTCATAAATAATTGTTACCCAAGCCTTCTAGCATAATTCTAACAACTTAAATCACATAAATCATGAATCTAAGAATCAAATTTGAGGTTTTTTATCAGTTTATCAAAGTTTCTACAATTTTCATAAAATCACACATAACAGGTTCGTTATACAACCAAATTGAACCGTTTAAATCTTGTTTTCTTCATTTATACATGCACAAACAAAATAAGTTATCAATTTAACCAATTAACATGCACAACAAGTATTAATTTCATACATTCAAACCATGTTCGTACACTGTACTACTCTGTAACTTTCTGAATTCTCATATAAACGAAATTTCACGGATTAAATTACTCTAAATCATATTTAAATCATATAAAACACATTTATGCATGCTTTCAAATATCTAATCATTAATTTATAAAATTTAGCCACAAAAATTTAGGTTACAGAGAATACAAAGAACTCAAAATAGACATTCATGGAAGAACTTCAAAAATATAAATTAAAACTTAAATTAGAAGAATTACCTTCAATTAGATGCTTAAACTATGCAAGAATTGAATGTGATCCTTCTCAATTTTCTAATTCCTCACAAATTCTCTCTTTTTCTCTCTGTATTTCTCTGATTAGACTTAGGAAATAATGATAATAAAATACGTGAGTTTAATCTGATGAGTGGGTATCAGTTAATCCCATCATATGTTAACTAACACCAACCCCCACTTAGGCTTCGTTTGTTTAGCACTCTATTTCTCCTTTCTAGTTTATTTTAATAAATAGCTTATTATATAGTATCATGTCACACTTTAATCAACTAAATAATCTTACTAAAATCAATAAATAAAATAGAATAATTCTACATTAAATCACATAGTCATATAAATAAAATTCTCATTTATTAATAATGACAATTTACTAAATCTCTAATTAATAATTAAATTAATTAGAAATAACATTATACTCATTTAAATAATGTATTTAATCAAATAAATTCAATTAAACACATACTTTAACTATAAAAATTCTCTACATTAATTTAATTAATGTAAGACATATAATTAAATTAATCTACCACAAATTCATCGATTAATCAATTAATTCAACAATCAAATCATCGAAAATATTTATTCAATCAATAAATATTCAAATTAAGTTACAAAATTCGTCACAGTGATTTTGAGAGAAAGTTTGAGAATTCAAAGAAGAAGGAGAAGGAATCAAGAAAATTCTAGCCATCTAGCTAATTAAAGGTAAGCAATTTGTTCCTAAAAGTTTATAGTTGATTTTCTAATTTAATTATCTGTAGATGGTTTTGATTATTACTTTGTTGAGAAATTGATTATATATGTTGGTGGGTTGTAATAATTTGATTGTGTGTTGTATATGAACGATTTTGAGTGATCAAATCCATGAGAAGGTATTTTAAAATAAAGAAATTTGAGTTTTGTTGTAATAAGTATGTTTTGGTCTATTTTGAGACTAAAATTGGCTAGTAATTTATGTATAGAATCTGAAATTGATGGTGGGTTGTTGAAATTCATTGAAATACGAAAAGAATGCAAGTAGAATGGATTAAAATGGTTTAGAGATGAATTCATAGTGTTTGATTTCATTAAAATGGTCAAAACATGAATACTTTGTATAAACAGTGAATTTTTGATTTCTAATTAGTTGATTACGTGTAATATAGTGATTAGAATTGTTAGAAACATGTTGGATATTTATTTTACAACATGTTTGATGTCTGGGTGTGTTTAATTTGTGAGTCGGATGGTAGAATTTGGGAAATTTGGCCTGGAATTTCACTGGTTCGCGATCTGCAGGAACAGTCAGTCGAGTCTACCGCCCCGGCGGTTGAAATGTACTGGAGTTGTCGCCTCAGCGGTAGGCTCGCCCCGGCGGTAGAACTATACTAAGTTTCTCGCCCCGGCGGTAGAGTCACCCCGACGGCATTTTGTAGAGGAAATCCACCGCCCCGACGGTGATAAAAAAAAATATAATAAAAAAATATTTCTTTTTCTTTGTGGCCATGCTATGTTATCATATGCATGTTTAAAGTTTGGATTAATGTATTAAACGAATGTTAAGATACTGTGATGTTGTAAGCAATTGCCCATTTATTTTTAGATGACAATTAGAATATTAAAATAAGATTGGATGTGAGTGAGTCCTGAAGTGTTGTAGCAAGCCAAAGATTAGCTTATGTAGTGTTAATAAACATTATACGTCTAAGGTAAAGAAGAGTTTAAGACTTAATTAAATGTTAAGTGTCGATTAAAGTGAGACGCAATAAAATGAAGGTTTATAAGGAGAACTTAATTTCTAAGTTGAGAATTGTATAGAGAATAAAATGAAGGATTATGAAATGTAGAGTAGAGTAATACTAAATGTTGATATGCGACTAATAAATGTTGTGCATGATTATATGTCGTGTAGGATGCGTGAAATGCAGATAAGTATAAGCTGATTATGGTAATTGGTAATCTATGAATCAAGCAAGTCTTTCAGTTCCTATTTGTTATGTGAACCAAATGATTAACTGTTTTAAATTTATGGTGCAAAAGCATGTTGTATTTTATATATGTTGCAATTATGAAACGACAAAGTCAAAATATGACTACGTTCGTTAAGTAAAGAATGTTGATTGAGTTATGGGACTCAATCTTTATTTGATATGTGTGGATCATTATGTATGTTATGATTAGTTAAATGTCTATGATTTAGATGATGAGCATGTTATCTATGTGCTTTATGATGCATGCAAACTGTTAGCTATGCTGAGCTATCGAGCTCATTCTTGCAAATAACCATTTTTACAGGTTAAGGATCCAAGGTAATATTATGTGATGATTGAAAGGCATAGATCAAAGTGAAGCATGAAGATTAAATAAATGTAGTTGATGTAGTCATGTTAAACCATGTTTAAGAGTTTGATAAATGTATTTGATGATTTTAAATGTGTAATTTATAATGAGTTGTAAGATTTTATTGTTTGATGTGAAGTTATATTATCCTACATGTAAGAATGATAATCCGAGATGTAAAGTTTTATTTCGAAATAATGATGAAGTGAATCATAGAATAAGAATCGATTCCAAAATATGTAGGTGATAAAGGTTATAGTTCAGGGAAAGATGAGAAAGAAAACTGAAAAATTTAAAATTATTCCGCATTTTAATAAGTATATCATTGAATAATGTTGTAAAGTCAGAATGAAGATTTATTGTTAACGACCGAAGTGAAGAGTTAGATTGTATGAATTTCGGGGTCGTTACAGTTGGTATCAGAGCTGATAGGTTAGAAACTTTAGGTACGAGTACCTTAGGTTATAACCTTAGAGAAAAGAGGTGAAGATATTAGAGTTAAAAGAATAATAAGTTAAGAATAGTTATGGTGCAATCGTATTCTTTAATGGTTGATGTATGGTATCTGGGATAAACAATTCCTTCAGAGAGCGGAGGTTGATACGAACTAGCAACCGATCTAACTCGCTGTGAAAGACAGTGTAGACGAGACGGAAACTAGTTTGTTGGTTGTTTGTGGGAAACCACTCAGGTGCTGTACTGAACACTATTAGAGACTCGATGTGTATTAAGTATAGAGTTATGGATGCGTTTGATTAAGAAGTGATTCTTTTCATATAGGTAGATGTATGGGATGAGTTAAGTCTTAAAATGTTATAAGAAGAAGATGTGAATGACGCGAAGTAAGCTCGAATAAAATAGTGAATGATATGAATGAAGTTAGAGATTCTTAAAGGAAGAATTGATATATATATATATATATATAAAGAAGGAGAATCAAAGAAGAATCTTAAAGAGTTATATAAGATGAGAACCAGGAGTTACCTGACTCCAGTAATAAAGATGGTGATAATAAATAGACGATATCTACAAGATGCGAATGATACTAATGATAAGGGTGAATTCGAATAGAGTTTAGAGAATTCATGTGATGATAAAATGATTAGGTTCAAAGAAGAACCTGAAGAGCTAAAAGATCAGGGAACACCTGAGTTGAGTAATCATAAGACAACGTGACTAAAGAATCGTAAGAAGAGTTGACGATAGAACAAGATCATGATGTGATCTGCTAAAGTTGTAAATGTCAGAGGATCTTAAATGATTGAATAGTTGTAGCATGATGCTATAAAGAGATGGCATTATGAATAGTACGAGGTAAACTCACGAGGAGTTATGGATGACGAGATACGAGGAATTCGTATCAAGCAAAGAGTAAGTTAAGAGCAAGATGGGATTAGGTGGGATTTCAATGAAGGACTCATGTTAGTGGCTGAGTCGTACAATTCCTTGTATGGGCAGGGAATTTGTGCTTGGTTTGAGAACCACTTAGCTTCCTCTATCGATATAGTGGTTGAGTTGAACAATTCCTTGTATGGGCGGGAAAATTGTGCTTGGTGTAACAACCGCTTAGCTTCCTATATTGATTAGTTGCCGAGTGTACCAATTCCTTGTATGGGCAGGGGATTATGTTTGGTTTGACAACCACTTAGCTTCCTATATTGACAATTCATTGCAATGTTGGTATCGCGCTATCACTATACGTATGACGATAAGATGATTCTTTTCTCATACTTATATTTGATAGTTAGAGAATATTAAGATTAGGTACGGTTCTTAAAACTCATACTTATGGTAGGTTCGTGACTCATAATCGTATGGTGGAACCCCTCAGCGAATGGACGATTTTGGTCTGACTAGGATAAGTTTCTAAACCCATATGATTGTGGTAAGTTCCTGAACTTCTAAAGTGTGGTAAGTTTGATGAACTATATTGGGTATAGAAAAGTTATGGTATAGAGAGCATTAATGGTATTAAACATTGATAGAATCATTAAGTAATGAAGCAATGGAGTAAAGATTGAAATTGATGGGGAAAATGAAGATTCCAAATCTTCTAGCTATGCTAGATTTTTCGAAAATTATTGATATCGTGCTGATATTCACAATTTTGAATTCTCAAAAATATATTGGGTTAATGTTTGAACCAATAAGTTTTAAAAAGGTGCTATTGTTTCAGCTAGACAAAAATGATTTGAAATTATGAAAATGTATTTTCAGCGAGGGGGATTTGTCCTCAAATCTTCACCTACATCAAATGGGCTTAGATCAGAAACATTGAAAGTTGCACTAACAGTATACTCATCGGGTAAATCCAGTTTGTAAGCATTATCATTAATGCGTTCAAGCACTTGAAATGGTCCATCTCCTCTTGGAAGTAGTTTCGAGCGCCTTTGAGTAGGAAATCTTTCCTTACGCAAGTGTAGCCATACCCAATTCCCGGGTTCGAAGATTACTTGACGCCGACCCTTGTTGGCCTATTTGGCATATTAATTTGTCCTCTTCTCAATGTTGAGTCTTGCCTTCTCATGTATCTACTTGACAAAATCAGCTTTGTTTTTGCCATCCATGTTAGTATACTCAGAAACAGGTAATGGTGACAAATCCAATGGTGTTAAAGGATTAAAGTCATACACAATTTCAAAAGGTGAGAATTTAATAGCAGAGTGAACAGACCTATTATAAGCAAACTCAACATGTGGTAGACATTCTTCCCAAAGCTTAATATTCTTTTTAGAGATAGCTCAGATAGAGTTCTATTTACTACTTCCGTTTGACCGTCAGTTTATGGATGACAAGTAGTTGAAAATAGCAGTTTAGTTCCTAATTTACACCACAATGTCTTCCATAAATAGCTCAAAAACTTAGCATCTGTATCCGAAACAATGGTTCGGGGCATGCCATGCAAATGCACAATGTCTCTAAAGAATAAATCAGCAATATGGGATGCATCATCAGTTTTGTGACATGGAATAAAATGTGCAATTTTTTGAAAACCTATCCACGACCACAAATATAGAATCATGACCATGCTTAGATCTAGGTAAACCCAATACAAAGTCTATAGACAAATCAATCCAAGGTTCACTTGAAATAGGCAATGGTGTGTATAACCCATGGGGTTGAACATGAGATTTAGCTTGATGACAGGTAAGACACCTATCACAAATTCTTTCCACATCTCGTTTCATATGGGGCTAATAGAAATTTTCTTTTATCACATATAAGGTCTTATCAACACCAAAATGTCCCATCAAACCACCTCCATGTGATTCTCGAACCAATAACTCACGTAAAGAACATGCAAGTATACACAATATATTCTCACGAAACAAGAATCCATCCATTTTGAAGTACTTACCTACAACATTCTTTTCACAATTTTTAAACTTTTCACATAAATCATGGTCATTTACATATAATTCTTTGATTTGTTCAAAACCAAGTAATTTTATGTCAAAAGTATTTAACAACACATACCTTCGCGAAAGAGCATCAACCGCGACATTTTCCTTACCTTGCTTATATCGAATGACATATGGAAATGTCTCAATGAACTCCATCCATCGTGCATGTCTCTTGTTCAACTTGTGCTAGCCTTTCAAATATTTCAATGATTCATGATCCGTGTGAATCACAAATTCCTTAGGCTACAGGTAATGTTGCCAAGTCTCCAATGATCGAACCAAAGCATATAACTCCTTGTCATAAGTGGGATAGTTCAAAGCTACTCCACTCAATTTTTCACTGAAATAAGCCACTGGTTTGCCTTCTTGCATCAGCAAAACTTCAATTCCTAAACCTAAAGCATCACATTCAATTTCAAAGGTTTTAGTGAAATTAGGTAATATAAGTAAAGGAGCATTAGTTAATTTGTCTTTAATCAAATTAAACGCTTTTTTTCTGTGCATCACCCCACTTGAATCCTACACTTTTTTGATTACTTCGGTGAGTGGTGTTGTGACTTCGTTGAAGTTTCTTACGAACCGTCTATAGAAACTTGCGAGTCTATGAAAGCTACGAACTTGACTGACATTCGTAGGAGTTGGCCATTCTCGGATTGCACATATCTTCTCTTCGTCAACCTGTACTCCCTGCACATTGACAACAAAGCCAAGAAACACAACTCGATCTGTACAAAATGTGCATTTATCCATATTGGCATACAATTTTTCTTTCCAAAGCACATCTAGGACAGATTTTATATGCAATGCATGCTCACCTAAATCCTTGCTGTAGATCAAGATATCATCAAAGTAGACAACTACAAATTTTCCAATGAAAGAACGCAAAACATGGTTCATTAATCTCATGAATGTGCTAGGAGTATTAGTTAAACCAAAAGGTAAGACTAACCAGTCATATAACCCATATTTTGTTTCAAAAGCAGTTTTCCATTCATCTTCCTCATGCATTCTAATCTGATGATAACCACTCTTTAAATCGATTTTAGAAAACACACAAGATCCATGCAATTCATCTAACATATCATCTAACCTCGGAATGGGATGTCGATACTTTACCGTGATGTTATTTATCGCTCGACAATCAATGCAATGCACATACGCCACTTCCCATCCTTCTTAGGTACTAAGATAACTGGAAACGCACATGGTGATGAGGACATCCTTAGCTCACAAGCACTTGAAAAAATACAAGTGGATCCATTGCATATGCCACTTGGACCCATTACGAGAGCACAAGCTAAACACTTCAAAGAAGGACTTAACGGGATGATTCATAAATTATGGACCGAGGTTGGATCGAGCATAGGGGTTATAGAGACGGGTTACAATCACGTGAAGATCATAAACACCTTGGAAGCAAGCATACCCGAACCGTTGTAAAAGAATCAGCATTTCCGCACTTTTGGACTAGTTTGATATCAGTTCGTATTTGGGCCATAACTTGAGTTTCTGAACTCCAAATGAGGTGATTCAAAAGCCTAAATTCATTAGAAACTCCAGGGCTACAATTTTCATTCTTGGCTGAAGTCCAAATTCGGATCTTATCAGATGTGAAAATAGCTTGCAATGTGTTGATCAGTTTATAGTTGTTTGATTTGGACTTTTAACACATCACATGTTTTTGGGTTGTTAAATTCTTTGGGTGGCTGATACATGTGATGTGATTAGTTGTTAGATCTTGAATTATGATGATGGGTTAGCACATCATGAGTTCCTATAAATACCAAGTGATGCTAGGCTTGTAAAACCATTCATTCATATCAATTTTCAGATTATCAATACTATTGTGAGTTTGTTTCTCTACTTGTGGTTCTTTGAAGAATTCCTAAGTGTTCCTTAGTTCTTTTTTAGATTCATAATTGACTTATCATACAACCATTCATAGTTGTGTGTGGCGTCTTCTACCGCATCAATCGTCGATTGTACCGAGATTACCGCTTCAATATAAGCGAGGGGTCGAAGTGTCGTTGGTGTTCATCCTCCGCAAATTTCCTAAGCAAGAAATTGTACCAAGATTACCGTCTATATATAGGCGAGGGGTTAAGGTGTTGCAAGCTATCCATCCTATCAACTTGTTAGAAACGATTCGGGCGACGACCACCTCACGCAAGCGGGCCATGGAGTCTATCATTTGGTATCAAAGCTAAGTTTTCTATCAAGTTATTTATCTTTACTTTTATTGTTAGATTAAAAAAAACTGCAGAAAATACATAGCAGAAAACTATTGTGTTGATTGCTATTATTGGGATTTCATTGGCAAAGAATCATATTTGACGATTGTGAAGTCTTGTTGGTATTTCAAGAGTCGTACTTTCTATATTGTATCTTGATAAGTTCTTATTGGATTGTAATTGGAAAATTGAGGTAATATTTGTGTGAATTCAAAAAGAACCTATTAGAGAGAACTACGGGCGGAAAAAGGAAAAAGTAGTGAGATTACTAGAGGGTAAAAGTCATTAGTGTGATACACGAGCGTTTCATATTTGTAATACATTGTTTGAGCAAAACACGTAAGGGAGTGGTGAGGAACTTGTTTTCTACTAACCTTTGTTTTGCAGAAAATATGTCTAACACAAAAGATGAGGCAATTGAGAATGAACCTTCTTCATCGAATTTTGACCTAAAACTCATGATGGAGGCCATGATGAAAGAATTTTCTAGACAGTTAGGGATGGCTATGGAGCAAGTGCATGATCGCATCGATCAATGGAGTGACACTCGAGGGGAACAAACTCAAGTCCCTCTGGGTGGGCGTCCTAAAGGAAAAGTCCAGAAAAAGGAAAATAGGCTAGAGGAGACAAATTACTATGATGAAAGGTTTAGCGAGGAAGAGGATCGAGAAACTGGCTTTATCCCTAGGAGACACTTTGCAAGGGATAGAGACGGTCGAAATCGAGAGGACAACAACCTTGATAGCATCAAAATGAAAATTCCCACTTTCCAAGGCAGAAGTGATCCCGAGGCATACTTAGAGTGGGAGAAGAAGATGGAATGGATATTTGATTGTCACTACTCGGATCTCAAGAAGGTTAGAATTGTAGCTACCAAATTTTCAGATTATGCCATTACTTGGTGGGATCAATTGATCACCAGTCGAAGGAGGTGCAGAGAACGTCCAATAGAGACTTGGACAGAAATTAAAGCTGTGATGAAAAAGAGGTTTGTACCAAGCCACTATTATCGAGATCTGTTTCGAAACTTACAAAACTTGAAACAGGGAAATAAGAGTGTGGAGGACTACTTCAAGGAAATGGAGATGTTATTGTCTAGGGCTGAAATCGACGAGGATAATGAGGCCACCATGGCCCGATTTTCAGCAGGGTTAAATTGGGATATTGCAGATTTGGTGGAGCGTCAACACTATGTGGTATTGGAAGATATGGTGCACATGGCTATCAAAATAGAGAAGCAACTTAAGAGGAGAGGTGGCCAGTGAACAAATCCTACCACAGGGTCATCATGAAAATCCAACATTGTGAAACGCGAGGAAAGACCAACTGTTTCCAAACCAAAGCCCGAAATCAAGCAAGGAACGACTACTCAAGGATTGCAAGGTAAAACTAATCAACCTTCTACTAGTCGTAATCGAGATATTGTATGCTTTAAATGTCAAGGAAGGGGACATATTGCAAATCAATGCCCAAATCAAAGAACTATGTTATTGCTTGATAATGGAGAATTGGAAACCAAGGAAGAAGATAGTGACAATGACTCTATGCCACCTTTAGAAGAAGATAGAGAGGTTGGGAGCTATTTCATACTAGATGAATGGTAAATGGTAAGATCTGTTGTGTTATAATTGATGGTGGGAGCTATACAAATGTGGCAAGCATCACTATGGTGGAGAAATTAGGACTTACAATATCCAAACATCCCCATCCATACCGATTGCAGTGGCTCAATGACAGCGGCGACATCAAAGTTACCAAGCAAGTATCAGTGCCATTTACAATTGGGAAATATGTCGATGAGATTCTATGTGATGTAGTTCCTATGCAGGCAGGTCACTTATTACTTGGGAGACCATGGCAGTTCGATCGACGAGTAAAGCACGATGGTTTTACTAATGAGTACTCTTTTGTTCACAACCAAAGAAAAATTACCTTGTGCCCTATGTCACCAGAACAGGTGCATGAGGATCAAATGCACTTACAAAGAGATCATGAGAAAAAAATAAAAGAGAGAGAGAAAAAGAAAGGTGAAGAGAGAAAAACAAACATTTTTGCAAAAAGGAGTGATGTGAGGCGAGCTTTGGATTCTAAAAACCAATGATTATACTTCGGTATAAGGAGGCACTTTTAAATACTAACACTAATAATCCTTCTTTGCCTAGTGTTGTTTCTACTCTTTTGCAAGATTATCAGGATGTCTTTCCTGAGGAACTTCCACAAGGATTACCTCCAATTCGGGGAATTGTACATCAAATTGATTTTGTCCCTGGCGCAACCATTCCAAACCGACTAGCATACCGAAGCAATCCCGGGGAGACAAAGGAATTGCAAAGGCAAGTTGACGAACTAATGGATAAGGGGTTTGTGAGGGAAAGCATGAGTCCATGTGCGGTTCCAGTTATTTTAGTGCCTAAAAAGGATGGGAAGTGGCGTATGTGCATTGATTGTCGAGCGGTAAATAACATCACGGTAAAATATCGACATCCCATTCCTAGGTTAGATGATATGTTAGATGAATTGCATGGATCTTGTGTGTTTTCTAAAATTGATTTAAAGAGTGGTTATCATCAGATTAGAATGCATGAGGGAGATGAATGGAAAACTGCATTTAAAACAAAATATGGGTTATATGAGTGGTTAGTCTTACCTTTTGCTTTAACTAATGCTCCTAGCACGTTCATGAGATTAATGAACCATGTTTTGCGTCCCTTCATTGGGAAATTTGTAGTTATGTACTTTGACGATATCTTGATCTACAACAAGGATTTAGGTGAGCATGCATTGCATATAAAATCTGTCCTAGATGTGCTTCGAAAGGAAAAATTATATGCCAATATGGATAAATGCACGTTTTGTACGGATCGAGTTATGTTTCTTGGCTTTGTTGTCAGTGTACAGGGAGTACAAGTTAACGAAGAGAAAATAAGGGCAATTCGAGAATGGCTAATTCCTACGAATGTCAGTTAAGTTCGTAGCTTTCATGGACTTGCAAGTTTCTATAGACGGTTTGTAAGAAACTTCAGTGAAGTTACCACACCAATCACCGAAGTAATCAAAAAGAGTGTAGGATTCAGTTGGGGTGATGCACAGGAAAAGGCGTTTAATTTGATTAAAGAAAAATTAACTAACGCTCCTTTACTTGTATTGCCTAATTTCACTAAAACCTTTGAAATTGAATGTGATGCTTCAGGTTTAGAGATTGGAGCTGTACTAATGCAAGAAGGAAAACCAGTGGCATATTTCAGTGAAAAATTGAGTGGAGCAGCTTTGAACTATCCCACTTATGACAAAGAGTTGTATGCCTTGGTGCGATCATTGGAGACTTGTGATGAGGGCATCCTTGGTTCTGGAACGAATGACAACCGTAGAATGGATCCTATGTGTATGCCGGATGGTCCCGTGACGAGAGCTCGGGCTAAACGATTCAAGGAAGGCCTTAATGGGTTGATACAAGGTATATGGAGCCAGGATAGAACAAGTGTAGAGTTCGAGGAGCAGGAAACGAAGGCTTTGCATTTGGTCATGATGATACAAGCAAACACGTCAAGGTTGGAAACGATGGAATCAAGAGAAGACGAAAAGTTCCAAGTTTTAGAGTTCTCGCCCCGGCGAGAATTTCAAGGCCAAATTTCTCGCCCCGGCGAGAACCTCTCAGCCCGTTCTCGCCCCAGCCAGCTTTGAAGCCGCCCCAGCGAAAAAGCTCTCTGTCCATTCTCGCCCCAGCGAAAACTTCAGTTCAAATTTCTCGCCCCGACGAGAATTGCAGTACAAATCTCTCGCCCCGGCGAGAACTGTTAGAATTGGTTGGCGAGTTTTTCGAGGCAGACGCGTTTTTGAAGATTTTTATCAGATTTCTTTTCCTTAATTTCAGGGATTCAGTATATTTTCATAATTCTATTGTAATTAGGATATTTTAAGATAGGATTTTGATTCCAAACCAATTGTTATTTCCTTTTTGGATTCTAGGGTTTCATAGTTAGTATAAATAAGTTTTATGCTTGTAATTCAAACACAATTCAATAATAATTCAGAGTTTATTCATACTTGAGAGCTATTCTCTACTTTTGGTTCTTTGAAGAATTTCTAAGTAATTTTTCTTAGTTTTTCTTTGAGATTCGAAGCTAACTTATCATACAACAATCCATAGTTGTGTGTGGCGTTATCTACCAGTTATCAATCGTTGATTGTACCGAAGGTTCCTGCTTCATATAAGTACGGGGTTTAGGTGTCATTGATAATCCACCTATGCGAATTCATCTGCTTGAACGATTATACCGGAGTTCTCGTCTCAATATAGACGTTGGGTTAAGGTGTCGGGAGAGATCCATCAAATTGGCTTACTAGAAACGATCCGTGCGACGACCACCTCACGCAAGCGTGTCGTGGAGTCTATCATTTGGTATCAAAGCTGCGTTTTCTAGCTAAGTATCTATCTTTATTGTATCGTTGAATTTGTGAGCAAAAAAAAAGAGTATAGAAAATTTTATTTCAGTTATTTTAAATTATTCGTAGAATTCGATTTTTAATTCCGTAATCGAGTTTGTTGCTACTTCTATTCATACCGACTATATTGTTCGTGATAAGTAATTTTTGAGTTGATTAGTAAAACCGAGAATTTTTGCTAGGTAAATTCGAAAAGAACCTATTAGAGAGAATATTTAGAGGTAAAAGGCTTAGTTGTGAGATCATTCGAGGGGGAAAGCCTATTGAGTGATACACGAGCGAAACATTGACCGAGTGAAACACGTAAGGGAGTGGTGAGGAAAATATTTTGCTACTAACCTCTGTTTTGCAGGAAAATGTCTAGTTCAAAAGATAAAAGTGTTATGGAAGATTCTCCAGCAAAGTTCGATCCAAAATTTGTGATGGAAGCTATGATGAACGAATTCACTAGAAAGTTGGATATGGCGATGGAGCAAGTGAATGAGCGTTTCGACCAAATGAGTGCGTCCCAAGGACCCCAGTTTTAACATCCTCATGGGGCACGTCAGCACGGAAGAACGCGTCAAAGAGAAGCTAGACAAGAGGAAAATTACTATGAAGAGGGATTTAGTGAAGAAGAGGATCGTGAATCTGATTTTCTCCATAGGAGGCGAGGAGCTAGGGATATAGGGGGTCGAGATAGAGAGGACAACAACTTGGATAGTATAATTGGAGAACCAAAGAAAGCCGATTAACACACCTTCTTTTTGCAGATGATATCCTCATTTTTTGCCATGCAAGCCTCCCCACTGTCGCCATAGTCCATTCATGCATTAGCTCCTTTTCTCTTGTTTCGGGTCTTATACCTAACACCCATAAAAGCCAGTGTTATCTTGCGAATACCAACAATTCCTCCTCCCTCTCCATCCTCTCTCTACTTGGGTACCCCTCTGGAATTCTGCCCATAAAGTTTTTGGGTGTCCCCCTCATCTCCACAAAGCTGTCCTACAATGACTGTGTTCCTTTAATTCACAAGATCACGTAACGTGCCTCCTCATGGACAACAAAAGTGCTGGCCTACTCGGGTAGGCTCCAACTAATTAAATCCATCCTTTTTGCTATTCAAACCTATTGGAGCAGTCACTTTATCCATCCAAAATTGGTGATCAGATCTATCCAGTCAATTTTGTGCAAATTCCTTTAGAAGGGCCCTTCTCTCGAATCATATGGTGCAAAAGTAGCTTGGGATGCTATTACCCTCCCCTACTGACTGTGGAGGGAGGTTTGGACATAAAAAGCCTCATAGATTGGAACAGGGCGCTTATTATGCTGCACTTAATTCATCTCATTCAGTTCAACTCACTCTCCCTCTGGGCAAATTGGGTGAAAGCAACTATTCTTAAAGGGCGATCACTTTGGCAAGTCTCTACCCCATAAGATTGTTCATGGACATGGAAACAAATTCTGAAGCTAAGAACTCAGGTACTCCCTCACTTGCATTACAGACTTGGAAAAGGCGATAAATTGAGCTTATGGTTAGACCCGTGGCTAAATGGAAATGTTATGCACCCGTCTCCTAGCTTGATATACAACACTAGTATTCATGTTAATGCTACGGTAAGTCACATCCTCCAAAATTCTGCTCGGTGCCTTCCACAGTCCAATCATCATGACGTAATTTTATTTCGAAGGCAAATTGAAAACTGTCCAGCCCCTTTGTTCTTGGAAGACAGTATTCTTTGGGACACTTGTGATATCCATATGCTTAAGGCAAAACAGATTTGGGAAGACACTAGAACAAGAAAGCAAGTGGTTCCTTGGCATTCCCTTCTATGGAACAAACTGCATGTCCCTCGCTACTCCTTCATTCTATGGCTAGGAATCTTGCAACGGCTCCCAACCAATGACAGGTCTAGTCCATACACTGGTTGCACAGTACTCTTCCCACTTTGTCACCAACATTTGGAAACTTTTGAACACTTATTTTTCCAATGTACTTATTCAAGACAAATCCTGAATGCCACTTTAAGCTTGGGAAACTGGAATAATATTGCCCATAACTGGAATGACATTATTGGATTTGCTACATCATTCAATGACATGAAACTCACCAAGAATATTCTGTGCCTCACTATTGCCGCCACATTCTACAAAATCTGGGAAGCCAGGAACTCGAGTATACATAGACACATCATCATTCCCCCAGCCAGCCTTGCAAATGATGTTATTAATATTATCAAATCCAGACTTTCTAACTGTAAACAATTTATCAAAGCTACTGCTTTTTGTCAATATTATTGTAACTGGCTAATGTAGACTGTAGTTCTTTTCTTTATAGTTTATTCATCTTTTGGCATGTCTCTAGATGAATCTACTATATTCTGGGGTATGCCCCTGTGCCACTGTTATTTTGGTTTCTTTCTTTAATCTCATACACATTTAGCAAAAAAAAAAAGATGAAAATTCCGACTTTCGAAGGAAGAAGTGATCCGGAGGCCTATCTAGAGTGGGAAAAGAAGATGGATTAGATATTTGAATGTCATAACTACTCGGGGCTAAAGAAAATGAAACTCGCCGCCACAGAATTCTCAGCTTATGTTGTTACTTGGTGGGATCTGTTGATGATCAGTCGGAGGAGATGTGGGGAACGTCCGATTGAAACTTGGGAAGAAATGAAGACCGTGATGAAAAAGAGGTTCGTTCTAGATTACTATCACCGAGAGCTAGTTCGGAGTTTGCAAAGCTTGAGGCAAGGAAGTAGGAGCGTAGAAGATTATTACAAAGAAATGGAGATGTTGATGGCTAGGGCAAACATCAATGAGGATGGTGAATCAACAATGGCCAGGTTTTCGGCGGGATTACATTGGGAGATTGCCGACTTAGTGGAACGACAACATTACTTGGTATTGGAGGATATGGTTCACATGGCTATCAAGATTGAGAAACAGCTTAAGAGGAGAGGTAGCCAACGTTCGATACCTAATTCAGGATCATCATGGAAGTCTAATGTTGGAAAGCGAGAGGAGAAGCCAGCCGTAAGTAAATCGAAGTTTGAGCCAAAGACGGAGACGATTAATAAGGGAGTGCAAGGTAAAACTGACCCTTCTTCTTTTAATCGTAATCGGGATATAAAATGCTTCAAGTGTCAAGGAAGGGGACATATTGCAAATCAGTGCCCAAATCAAAGGACGATGTTGTTACTTGACAACGGAGAGGTGGAAACCGAAGAGGAAGCTAGTGATACCGACTCAATGCCACCGTTAGAGGATATAGATGATAGGGAGTTGGCTATGCATGGTGAGATGTTGGTTACAAGGCGAGCACTTAGTACGCATGTGAAAGAGGAGAACGGGGAGCAACGGGAAAATTTATTTCATACCAGATGCCTTGTGAAGGGTAAGGTTTGTTGTGTGGTGATAGATGGAGGAAGTTGCACAAATGTGGCCAGCACGACCATGGTCGAGAAGTTGGGAATGTCCACAACCAAACATCCCCAACCACACAGATTGTAGTGGCTTAATGATAGTGGAGATATAGAGGTGACTAAGTAAGTGTTGGTTCCGTTCACGATTGGGAAGTATGTGGATGAGGCATTGTGTGACGTGGTTCCGATGCAGGCGGGTCATTTATTGCTAGGCCGCCCATGGCAGTTTGATCGGCGGGTGAAGCATGATGGTTTCACAAACGAGTATTCTTTTATTCATAATCAGCGAAAGGTTACGTTATGTCCTATGTCACCAAAGCAGGTGCATGAGGATCAATTATATTTGCAAAAAGATCATGTACAAAGAAAAGAAATTGAAAAAAAGGAAAGTGGGGAAAAAATTGAGGGAAAAAATGAGGAAAAAAATAAGAGAGAAAAAGAAAGAGAGAGAAGAAAAGATGATGAGCGAAAAACCAATATCTATGCAAAAAAGAGCGACGTGAGGCGAGCTTTAGATGCTAAACAGCCGATGATTATACTTCGGTATAAGGAGGCGCTTTTGAATACTAACGCTAATGATTCTTCTTTGCCTAGTGTTGTTTCATCTCTTTTGCAGGATTATAAGGATGTGTTTCCCGAGGAGCTTCCACAAGGATTACCACCTATTCGGGGAATTGAGCATCAGATTGATTTCGTGCCCGGAGCATCCATTCCAAATCGTCCAGCTTATCGGAGTAATCCAGAGGAGACAAAGGAGTTGCAGAAGCAAGTTGGAGAATTGATGGAGAAGGGGTTTGTGAGAGAGAGCATGAGTCCATGTGCAGTTCCGGTGATCTTAGTGCCAAAGAAGGATGGGAAATAGCGGATGTGCATCGATTGTCGAGCGGTAAATAACATTACGGTAAAATATCGACATCCCATTCCTCGATTAGATGACATGTTAGATGAATTGCATGGGTCTTGCATATTCTCAAAAATTGATTTAAAAAGTGGTTATCATCAAATTAGAATGCAAGAGGGTGATGAATGGAAAACTGCTTTCAAAACAAAATATGGTCTTTATGAGTGGTTAGTGTTACCTTTTGGTTTAACTAATGCTCCTAGTACTTTCATGAGATTGATGAACCATGTTTTGCGACCATTCATTGGCAAATTTGTGGTAGTTTATTTTGATGATATCTTGATATATAGCAAAAACTTGGGAGAGCATGCATTGCATTTGAAATCTATTTTAGATGTTCTTAGAAAAGAAAAGTTGTTTGCTAACATGGATAAGTGCACGTTTTGTACGGATAAAGTTGTTTTTCTTGGATTTGTTGTGAGTTCATAGGGAGTTCAAGTGGACGAGGAGAAAATACGTGCAATCCGAGAATAGCCGAGTCCAACAAATGTGAGCCAAGTTCGAAGCTTTCATGGATTGGCTAGTTTTTACCGGCGGTTCGTGAGGAATTTCAGCGACATCACACCACCCTTAACGGAAGTGATCAAGAAAAGTGTAGGGTTTAAATGGGGTGAAGAGCAGGAAAAAACGTTTAAATTGATTAAAGATAAGTTGACTAACGCTCATTTGCTTGTTTTACCTAACTTTGCTAAAACCTTTGAAATTGAGTGTGATGCTTCAGGTTTGGGAATTGGAGCTGTGTTGATGCAGGAAGGGAAGCCCGTAGTGTATTTCAGCGAGAAATTGAATGGAGCAGCCTTGAACTATCCGACCTATGATAAGGAGCTGTATGCGTTGGTTAGGGCGTTGGAGACGTGGCAACACTACCTTTGGCCTAAAGAGTTCGTGATTCACACGGATCATGAATCGTTGAAATACTTGAAGGGACAGCATAAGTTGAACAAAATACACGCTAGGTGGATGGAGTTCATTCAGACATTTCC
The DNA here is from genome assembly GCA_034770075.1 of Aralia elata. NCBI lineage: Eukaryota > Viridiplantae > Streptophyta > Magnoliopsida > Apiales > Araliaceae > Aralia > Aralia elata. The sequence continues at coordinate 51,012,696 of CM068385.1, forward strand.
GTATGTCATCCGATACAAACAGGGTAAGGAGAATGTTGTTGCTGATGCTCTTTCGAGAAGGTACGTGTTGTTGAATACTCTTGATACAAAATTGCTTGGGTTTGAACGAATTAAAGAGTTGTATGTTAATGACCTTGAATTTTGTGAAGAGTTTAAATCATGTGAAAAGAATGTTGTGGGTAAATACTTTAAAGTTGATGGTTTTCTGTTTCGAGACAATAAGCTATGTATACCTGCATGTTCTTTGCGTGAGTTGTTGATTAGGGAGTCACATGGGAGAGGTCTAATGGGTCATTTTGGTGTTGAAAAGACTTTATCTGTTTTGAAAGAACATTTTTATTGGCCTCATATGAAACGAGATGTGGAAAGAATTTGTGATAGATGCATTACGTGTAAGCAAGCTAAGTCTCGTGTTCAACCTCATGGATTGTATACACCATTGCCTATATCTAGTGAACCTTGGATTGATTTGTCTATGGATTTTGTATTGGGTTTACCTAGGTCTAAGCGTGGTCATGATTCTATATTTATGGTCGTGGATAGATTTTCTAAGATGGCACATTTTATTCCATGTCACAAAACTGATGATGCATCCCATATTGCTGATTTGTTCTTTAGAGAAATTGTGTGTTTACATGGCATGCCTAGAACAATTGTTTCAGATAGAGATTCTAAATTTTTGAGTAATTTTTGGAAGACATTGTGGTGTAAGTTAGGTACTAAACTGTTATTTTCAACTACTTGTCATCCACAAACTGACGGTCAAACTGAGGTAGTGAATAGAACTTTATCTGCATTGTTAAGAGCTATTATCAAAAAGAACATTAAAGTTTGGGAAAAGTGTCTACCACATGTTGAGTTTACATATAATCTATCTGTTCATTCGGCTACACAATTTTCACCATTTGAAATTGTTTATGGTTTTAATCCTTTGACACCGTTGGATTTATTGCCATTACCTTTGTCTGTATATACTAACATGGATGGAAAGAAAAAGGCTGAATTTGTCAAGCAGATACATGAAAAGGCCAGGCTTAACATTGAAAGGAGGATGGAGCAATATACAAAGCAGGCCAACAAGGGTCGACGTCAAGTGATTTTTGAACCAGAAGAGTGGGTGTGGTTACATATGCGGAAGGAAAGATTTCCAGCTCAACGACGTTCAAAATTGCTTCCAATGGGAGATGGTCCATTTCAAGTTCTTGAGCGCGTCAATGATAATGCCTACAAATTGGATTTGCCTGGTGAGTATAACGTTAGTGCAACTTGTAACGTTACTGATCTTAGCCCGTTTGATGTAGGTGACGATTTGAGGACAAATATTTCTTAAGAGGAGAGGTATGATGAGGGCATCCTTGGTTCTGGAACGAATGCTAACCGTAGAATGGATCCTATGTGTATGCCGGATGGTCCCGTGACGAGAGCTCGGGCTAAATGATTCAAGGAAGGCCTTAATGGGTTGATACAAGGTATATGGAGCCAGGATAGAACAAGTGTAGAGTTTGAGGAGCAGGAAACGAAGGCTTTGCATTTGGTCATGATGATACAAGCAAACACGTCAAGGTTGGAAACGATGGAATCAAGAGAAGACGAAAAGTTCCAAGTTTCAGAGTTCTCGCCCCGGCGAGAATTTCAAGACCAAATTTCTCACCCCGGCGAGAACCTCTCAGCCCGTTCTCGCCCCAGCCAGCTGATAGACTCCACGGCACGCTTGCGTGAGGTGGAGTCTATCATTTGGTATCAAAGCTAAGTTTCCTATCAAGTTACTTATCTTTACTTCTATTGTTGAATTATAGTCAAAAAAAAAACTGCATAAAAATATATATAGCAGAAAATTTGTATTGTTGAATTGCTATCATTGGGATTTTCATTTGCAAGAATCATATTTGGCGTTTGGAAGTCTTGTGAAGAGTCGTACTTTCTATATTGTGTTCTTGATAAGTTATTATTGGTTTGTAATTAGAGAATTGAGGTAATATTTGTGAGAATTCAAAAAGAACCTATTAGTGAGAACTACGAGCGGAAAAAGGCAAGAGTAGTAAGTTTAATTGAGAATAAAAGCCATTTGAGCGATACACGAGCGTTTCATTACATTGTTGGAGCGAAACACGCGAGGGAGTGTGTGAGGAAATTTTATTTATGTACTAACCTTTGTTTTGCAGTAATCATGTATGGATATAAATGTGAAAATAATTATTGGCAAAAAGGATCTTTTCAAGGTAGAGCGGATCCCGAAGCTTATCTAAGTTGGGAGAAAGGAAAGGAGCGAGAGTTTAGCTTTCATGAATACTCCGAGCAAAAGAAGTTCAAACTTGCAGTCCTAGATTTATCCGGTGATGCACGTACATGGTGGGATCAATTTGAACGTGATAGGAGAAAATATGGAGAACCTCCGATCGATACATGGAAAGAGTTAAAAACCGTGATGAGAAGGCGGTATGCTCCAGTACAACCTAACAAGAGGAATGAATATGTATCTCCAAGGCATAAAGAGCAACCTTCAAGGCGAGCCACTTGGGAGGATGAAAAGAGGGTTCAAAGGCATGAGGAGTCGCATTGGAAACAACCCCGCGAAACTCTTAGAGCGTATGTGAAACCAATATCATTCGAGGACATCATGAGAACATATAATGAGTTAAAGAATGATCATTTGAAACAACAAGTCACTCTTAAGGCACAAAAAGAGCAAGATTAGCCGAAGGAGGAAGACGATGGAATCGAGTATGCAGTCAAAGGAAAATTGTTAGGTTCTAATGAACATGATGAAGTTCATGAAGATTTAATGATTGTACAAAAGGATTGTAATCGAAAGAGAGAAAAAGAAAAGAATGAAAAGAATGAGAGAGAAAATACTCGAGAGAAAAACAAACGAGAGAATGAGCAAAAAGAAAAAGAAAGAAAAATAAGTAGCTATGAAAAAGAGAGTGGAATTGAAAGTGAGTTGTATTTTGAAAAGCCAATGACTGTACATTCGTACAAGACGACGCTTTTGGATACTAACCAAAATAACTCTGTTTTGTCTAGTCCTGTTGTTTCTCTTATACAGGTGAAGGATTATATACCTACCACTATCATTCCATATCCGTCAGCTATTGGTGTTCTTGAAGAGACGAAGGAGTCACCGAGGCAAGTTGGTGAGTTGATAGAGGAAGGTATCGTGGATGAAGTCGTGAGTACATGTGCTATTGATGAGATCATAATACCTAAGTGGGATGAGGCGTCGAGCATGTTTGTCGATTTTACATTGGTAAACAAGTATCGTTGTTATTTTCTTTACTTGGATAATATGTTTGATAAATTGCATAATACTTATATTTTATCTACATTAGATAATAATCATGTGATTACAATGCCTAATCAAATTAGCAAGATAGGTTGTGAAAAAGGGAAAATTGTGTTAACATGTAACTTATATAGATGGGTAGTTATTTCTGTTAGATTAACTGATGCATCTAGTGTTTTCATGAGTTATCTAAAACATGTTTTGCATGCTTCCATTGGTAAATTTGTGATTAGCTATTTTGAAGATATAATTGTTTTTGTCATAAATTATGGAGGATATTTGAACTTTGTGGAGTTAGTTTATGATCATGATATTTCTCCTCAATTTCAAAACTCTAGTTGGCATGAAATTAGTTCTAAGCTTTCTTATCCAAATGCCGAGTTAGATTTTTATGCTAGTCAATCTTTGCTTGATTTCTCATTAGAACAATCATCATTGCATGAGCTACTATCATTTGGTATTATTTCACCAAAGCAAAATTCATTGCGTGAAAAACTATCATTTGATGATATTCCTAGTTGTTTCGACATTTGTGGAGATTCCTTAGCATTTAGTGAGTTTGGATGTGACAATCATATATATGGTAGTGAGTTTTCATCTTGTAAGATTGAAAGTGATCTTTCGATTCCGTTGATATCATTAGTTAAAGTTGAAGTTGCTATTATCAATGGAGAGGAAAAGATTGTTTGTGTTTTGAAGATGCGAGATGGGATCTTACTCTCCGAGGATAAAATCATGGTTTGTTGGGTAGATCCATTCAAACATTATATTGAGAGTCTACAGGGAAGTAATTTGAATTTTGAATTAGTAGACTATACATATGAATTTGAGTTTCTTGAGTTTCCCTTGATTATACAAAAGATTCATATTGATTGGTGTTATTTTGTGTTTAACCCAGGAATTCAAGAGTGCTTACTTGAACAACGTGATGAGTTTCAACAACTAATATTTGATCCAGGATCGTTGAAAATCTTGTATTTACAAATGCACGAGATCCTCAAATTGATTTTTGACCCAGGGATTCAAAAATGTAAATTGATGGAATGTGAATTGTACTATGTGCTGATACTAGATCCAGGAGGAGACTATCAATTGGTATCATTTGTGTCTAATCCAGGAATTCGTGTGTATTTACACATACGATGTGCAAGCTTACAAAAATGGGTATTTGACCCAGGTGAATTGAAACGGGTATTAGTACGAGTCATCATCACAAGGAAGCATCTTCATCTAGGAATTCGTAAATGGAAATATATGTTTCAAAGGAAGATCTATATGATGATATTTGACTCAAGAAGGGACAGAACTTTTCAGATTTGTATTTGCGTTTATCTTATTACATATGCATGTGTTTTCATAAGTTACATTTCAGTTGTTAACTTAGTTTGTTTTGATGTAGAGTCCGAGGTGTGGAACAATCCTTTTCGAGAGAGGGAAATGCTAGATTTGAGGACAAATCCTTGTGAAGAAGAGGGGGATGATATAAGCATGAGGGGGTCAGAATTTTATGACATTTGTTCGACACAACCAACTCGATACAAACCAAACCATCATGCAATGGCGGAAACAAATTCTAGCTATACCACATGGCGTTCATCATGGAGTTTGATTCAAATAGCTTGGATCCATAATGGTTCGAGTATAGCAGTTTTGGGAATGGATTCCAAGTGCGTGTGCACCATAAACACCTTGCAAACGGATGTAGCGGATCAGAAAATCAAAAGGAAGCAGTTTGCTTGGAACAGGATGTCTCGCCCCGGCGAGGATTTTCCAGCCAAGTTTCTCGCCCCGGCGAGGTCTCGCCCCGGTGAGTAATATCAAGCCAATTTTCTCGCCCCGGCTAGGAAAATCAGTTCAAAACTCTCGCCCCAGCGAGAACCCCCTGGATGCAATTTGCATTTTTTGATTTTCTTGATTTTCGAACCTTCTTTCACCCAAAACATGATATCAGTATTTAGGTTCAATTACATGTTGTATGATTGCTATTTTTCAACATTTGTGAGCTTGTATTTCAACTAGTGTGTGCTTCTAGAAGCTTCTAGTTTGTTTCTAAAACTAGTATAAATAGGTGCTATTGTAAACTTGAATTCATTAATATTCAGATTATCATCATTATTGTGAGTTTTGTTTCTCTACTTGTGGTTCTTTGAGAATTCCTAAGTGTTCCTTAGTTCTTCTTTGAGATTCATAATCGACTTATCATACAACCAATCATAGTTGTGTGTGGCATCTTCTACCGCATCAATCGTCGATTGTACCAAGATTACCGCTTCAACATAAACGAGGGGTCGACGTGTCGTTGGTGTCCATCCTACGCAAACTTCATTTGCAAGCAATTGTACCAAGATTACCGTCTACATATAGGCGAGGGGTTAAGGTGTTGCAAGCTATCCATCCTATCAACTTGTTAGAAACGATCCGGGCGACGACCACCTCACGCAAGCGTGCCGTGGAGTCTATCACCAGCTTTGAAGCCGCCCCAGCGAAAAAGCTCTCTGTCCATTCTCGCCCCGGCGAAAACTTCAGTTCAAATTTCTCGCCCCGGCGAGAACTGTCTTGCCCCGGCGAGAACTGTTAGAATTGGTTGGCGCGTTTTTCGAGGCAGACGCATTTTTGAAGATTTTTATCAGATTTCTTTTCCTTAATTTCAGGGATTCAGTATATTTTCATAATTCTATTGTAATTAGGATATTTTAAGATAGGATTTTGATTCCAAACCAATTGTTATTTCCTTTTTGGATTCTAGGGTTTCATAGTTAGTATAAATAAGTTTTATGCTTGTAATTCAAACACAATTCAATAATAATTCAGAGTTTATTCATACTTGAGAGCTATTCTCTACTTTTGGTTCTTTGAAGAATTTCTAAGTAATTTTTCTTAGTTTTTCTTTGAGATTCGAAGCTAACTTATCATACAACAATCCATAGTTGTGTGTGGCGTTATCTACCAGTTATCAATCGTTGATTGTACCGAAGGTTCCTGCTTCATATAAGTACGGGGTTTAGGTGTCATTGATAATCCACCTACGCGAATTCATCTGCTTGAACGATTATACCGGAGTTCTCGTCTCAATATAGACGTTGGGTTAAGGTGTCGGGAGAGATCCATCAAATTGGCTTACTAGAAACGATCTGGGCGACGACCACCTCACGCAAGCGTGCCGTGGAGTCTATCAACTTGGCAACATTACCTGTGGCCTTAGGAGTTTGTGATTCACACAGATCATGAATAGTTAAAATATTTGAAAGGCCAACACAAGTTCAACAAGAGACATGCACGATGGATGGAGTTCATCGAGACATTTCCTTATGTCATTCGATATAAGCAAGGTAAGGAAAATGTCATGGCTGATACTCTTTCGCGAAGGTATGTGTTGTTAAATACTCTTGACACAAAATTACTTGGTTTTGAACAAATCAAAGAATTATATGTTAATGACCATAATTTTTGTGAAGAGTTTAAAAATTGTGAAAAGAATGTTGTAGGTAAATACTTCAAGATGGATGGATTCTTATTTCGTGAGAATAGATTATGTATACCTGCATGTTCTTTGCGTGAGTTATTAGTTCGAGAATCACATGGAGGTGGTTTGATGGGACATTTTGGTGTTGATAAGACCTTATTTGTGATAAAGGAACATTTCTATTGGCCCCATATGAAACGAGATGTGGAAAGAATTTGTGATAAATGCATTACATGTCGTCAAGCTAAATCTCGTGTTCAACCTCATGGGTTATACACACCATTGCCTATTTCAAGTGAACCTTGGGTTGATTTGTCTATGGACTTTGTATTGGGTTTACCTAGATCTAAGCATGGTCATGATTCTATATTTGTGGTCGTGGATAGGTTTCCAAAAATGGCACACTTTATCCCATGCCACAAAACTGATGATGCATCCCATATTACTGATTTATTCTTTAGAGACATTGTGCGTTTGCATGGTACGTCCCAAACCATTATTTCGAATAGAGATACTAAATTCTTGAGCTATTTTTGGAAGACCTTGTGGTATAAATTAGGAACTAAACTGCTATTTTCAACTACTTGTCATCCACAAACTGACGGTCAAATAGAAGTAGTTAATAGAACTCTGTCTGCATTACTAAGGGCTATCATTAAATAGAATATTAAACTTTGGGAAGAATGTCTACCACATGTTGAGTTTGCTTATAATAGATCTGTTCACTCTGCTACTAAATTCTCATCTTTTGAAATTGTGTATGGCTTTAATCCTTTAACACCCTTGGATTTGTCACCATTACCTGTTTCCAAGTATACTAACATGGATGGCAAAAACAAAGCTAATTTTGTTAAACAGATACATGAGAAGACAAGACTCAACATTGAAAAAAAGACGGATCAATATGCCAAACAGGCCAACAAGGGTCGGCGTCAAGTAATCTTCGAACCCGGGGATTGGGTTTGGCTACACATGCGTAAGGAAAGATTTCCTGCTCAAAGGCATTCGAAATTACTTCCAAGAGGAGATGGACCATTTCAAGTGCTTGAACGCATTAACAACAATGCTTACAAATTGGACTTACCAAGTGAGTATAATATTAGTGCAACTTTCAATGTTTCTGATCTAAGCCCGTTTGATATAGGTGATGATTTGAGGACAAATCCTTTTCAAGAGGAGAGGTATGATGAGGACATCCTTAGCTCACAAGCTCTTGAAAAAAATACAAGTGGATCCATTGCATATGCCACTTGGACCCATTACGAAAGCACGAGCTAAACGCTTCAAAGAAGGACTTACCGGGATGATTCATAAATTATGGACCGAGGTTGGATCGAGCATAGGGGTTATAGAGACGGGTTACAATCACGTGAAGATCATAAACACCTTGGAAGTAAGCATACCCGAACCGTTGCAAAAGAATCAGCATTTCCGCACTTTTGGACTATTTTGATATCAGTTTGTATTTGGGCCATAACGTGAGTTTCCGAACTCCAAATGAGGTGATTCAAAAGCCTAAATTCATTAGAAACTCCAGGGCTATAATTTTCATTCTTGTCCCAAGTCCAAATTCGGATCTTATCAGATGTAAAAATAGCTTGCAATGTGCTGATCAGTTTATAGTTGTCTGATTTGGACTTTTAACACATCACATGTTTTTGGGTTGTTAAATTCTTTGGGTGGTTGATACATGTGATATGATTAGTTGTTAGATCTTGATTTATGATGATGGGTTAGCACATCATGAGTTCCTATAAATAGCAAGTGATATGCTAGGCTTGTAAAACCATGCATTCATATCAATTTTCAGATTATCAATACTATTGTGAGTTTGTTTCTCTACTTGTGGTTCTTTGAAGAATTCCTAAGTGTTCCTTAGTTCTTCTTTTTTAGATTCATAATTGACTTAACATACAACCATTCATAGTTGTGTGTGGCGTCTTCTACCGCATCAATCGTCGATTGTACCGAGATTACCGCTTCAATATAAGCGAGGAGTCGAAGTGTCGTTGGTGTTCATCCTCCGCAAATTTCCTCAGCAAGCAATTGTACCAAGATTACCAAGAATATTATCTGTCTCTCGATTGCAGTCTCTTTCTACAAGATCTGGGAAGCAAGGAATTCAAAGCTTCACAATGATACAGTTATCCCTCCAAGCAGACTTGCAAAAGATATCATTAACATAATCAAATCTAGACTTTCTAAATGTAATTCTTTCCTCAAGGCTACTAGTGTTTGTTATTACTGTTATAATTGGTTATTGTAATCTGTGGTTTCTTCTCTAGCTGGTTCCTCTTTTGGGTTGTCACTAGATGAACCAGTTATAGCCTGGGGTATGCCCCTTTGCCATTGTTTTTGAGTTTTGTTTATATACACACAAATTTAGCAAAAAAAAATTATACCAAGATTACCGTCTACATATAGGCGAGGGATTAAGGTATTGCAAGCTATCTATCCTATCAACTTGTTAGAAACGATCCGGGCAACGACCACCTCACGCAAGCGTGCCGTGGAGTCTATCACATGGACTTATGCTTTCCCTCACGAACCCCTTGTCCATTAGCTCGTCAACTTGCTGTTGCAATTCCTTTGTTTTCTCGAGATTGCTTCGATATGCCGGACGGTTTGGAATGGTCGCGCCAGGGACAAAATTAATTTGATGCTCAATTCCCCGAATGGGTGGTAATCCCTGTGGGAGTTCCTTGGGAAATACATCCTGATAATCCTGTAGAAGAGTAGAAACAACACTAGGTAAAGAAGATTTATTAGCGTTAGTATTTAAAAGTGCCTCCTTATATCGCAGTACAATCGTTGGCTTTTTAGAATCCAAAGCTCGCCTCACATCACTCCATTTTGCAAAAATATTTGTTTTTCTCTTTTCTCTTTTCTTTTTTTCTCTCTCTTTTGTTTTCTTTTCATGATCTCTCTGTAAGTGTAATTGATCCTCATGCACCTGTTTTGGTGACATAGGACACAAGGTAACTTTTCTTTGATTGTGAATAAAAGAGTACTCATTAGTAAAACCATCGTGTTTTACTCGCCGATCGAACTGCCAAGGTCTCCCAAGTAGTAAGTGACCCGCCTGAATAGGAACTACATCACATAGAATCTCATCGACATACTTCCCAATTGCAAACAAAACTGATACTTTCTTAGTAGCTTTGATATCCCCGTTGTAATTTAGCCATTGCAATCTATATGGATGAGGATGTTTTGATATTGTAAGACCCAATTTCTCAACCATAGTGATGCTTGCCACATTTATACAACTACCACCATCAATCACAACACAACATATCTTACCATTTACCATGCATCTAATATGAAACAGATTTTCTCTTTGTTCACTGCTTTCTTCCTTTACCTGTGTACTAAGCATTCTACGAGTAACCAGCACTTCACCATGTATAACAACCTCTCTATCTTCATCCAATGATGGCATAGAGTCATTGTCACTATCTTCTTCCTCGGTTTCCAATTCTCCATTATCAAGCAATAACATAGTTCTTTGATTTGGGCATTGATTTGTAATATGTCCCCTGCCTTGACATTTAAAGCATACAATATCTCGATTACGACTGGTAGAAGGTGGATTAGTTTTACCTTGCAATCCCTGAGTAGTCGCTCCTTGCTTGATTTCTGTCCTTGGTTTAAAAACAGTTGGCTTTTCCTCGCGTTTCACACTATTGGATTTCCATGATGAACCTGTGGTAGGATTTATCCGCTGGCCACCTCTCCTCTTAAGTTGCTTCTCTATTTTGATAGCCATGTGCACCATGTCTTCCAATACCACATAATGTTGACGCTCCACCAAATCTGTAATTTCCCAATTTAACCCTACTGAAAATCGGGCCATGGTTGCCCTCATTATCCTCGTCGATGTCAGATCTAGACATTAACATCTCCATTTCCTTGAAGTAGTCCTCCACACTCTTGTTACCCTGTTTCAAGTTTTGTAAATTTTGAAACAGATCTCGGTAGTAGTGACTTGGCACAAACCTCTTTTTCATGATAGCTTTCATTTCTGCCCAAGTCTCTATTGGACATTCTCTGCACCTCCTTCGGCTGGTCATCACTTGATCCCACTAAGTAACTGCATAATCTGAACATTCGGTAGCTGCAATTCTTACTTTCTTGAGATCTGAGTAGTTGTGACAATCAAAGATCCATTCCATTTTCTTCTCCCATTCTAAATATGCCTCGAGATCATTCCTGCCTTGGAGTGTGGGAATTTTCATTTTGATGCTATCGAGGTTGTTGTCCTCTCGATTTCGACCGCCTCTATCCCTTGCAAAATGTCTCCTAGGGATAAAGCCAGTTTTTCGATCCTCTTCCTCACTAAACCTTTCATTACAGTAATTTGTCTCCTCTAGCCTAGCTTCCTTTTGTTGGGCCTTTCCTTTTGGGCACCCACCCGGAGAGATTTGAGTTTGTTTCCCTCAAGTGTCACTCAATTGATCGATGCGATCATGCACTTGCTCCATAGCCATCCCTAACTGTCGGGAAAATTCTTTCATCATAGCCTCCATCATGAGTTTTGGGTCAAAATTCGATGTAGAAGGTATTTCAATTGCCTTATCTCTTGTGTTAGACATATTTTCTGCAAACAAAGATTAGTAGAAAACAAGTTCCTCACCACTCCCTTACGTATTTCACTCAAACAATGTAGGAAACGCTCGTGTATCACACAAATAGGCTTTTATCCTCTAAGAATCTCAATACTCTTGCCTTTTTCTGCTCGTAGTTCTCTCTAATTGGTTCTTTTTGAATTCACACAAATATTACCTCAATTTTCCAATTTCAATTCAATAAGAGCTTATCAAGATACACTAGTTGTTATGAATATGAATACAAATACTTGTCACAATTAACAAATATAACTTTTCAAATGAAATCCCAAGAATAGCAATAATAATAATTTTCTGCAATTTTACTTTTTTTTTACTAATATAACACAACAACAATAGTAAAGATTAGTAATTTGATAGGAAACTTAGCTTTGATACCAAATGATAGAATCCACGGCATGCTTGCGTGAGGTAGTCGTCGCACATATCGTTTCCAACAAGTTGATAGGATGGATAGCTTGCAACACCTTAACCCCTCGCCTATATGTAGACGGTAATCTCGATACAATTGCTTGCCGATGAGATTTGCGGAGGATGAACACCAATGACACTTCGACCTCTCGCTTATATTGAAGCGGTAATCTTGGTACAATCGACGATTGATGCGGTAGAAGACGCCACACACAACTATGAATGGTTGTATGATAAGTCAATTATGAATCTCAAAGAAGAACTAAAGAACACTTAGGAATTCTCAAAAAACCACAAGAAGAGAAACAAACTCACAATTATATTGATGATACTAAAAATTCAAGTCCCTAACTATTACAACAATGTTCCTATTTATACTAAACTTGCAAACCTTCTAGAAGCTCACAATTGTTGAAAGAATTCAAACAAGCACACCAATGTTGAATCACATCAATACTGAAAATATGGAATTGAAATAACATGCTAACTCCATGTTTGGAAGGAATCTCGAAAATCAAGAAAGTCAGTCAAAAAATGACAAACTGCATCCAGGAGGTTCCCGCTGGGGCAGGAAAATTGAACTAAGAATTGCCGTCGGGGCGGGCTCAGCGTTGGGGCGGGAAACTTGGCCTGGATGAAGGCGCCGGGGCGGGCTCAGTGCCGGGGCGGGAAACTTGGCCTTTTTTCTGGCGCCGGGACGGGAAACCCTGTTACAATGCAAACTAATTTCTTTCGTGTTTTGGTTTGCCACTTCCATTCGCAACATGTTCATGGGTTTCATAAGTTTGGACTCAATCTCCATAACCTTTGTACTTGATCCAACCTCGTTCCATAGTTCGTGGATCATCCTGTTAAGTCCTTCTTTGAAGCGTTTAGCTCGAGCTCTCGTAATGGGTCCATGAGGTAAATGTAATGGGTCTTCTCGGGTTTCGTCATGGGTCTCGGATCTAAGGATATCCTCATCAATATCTCACACAAGTCTTTATTTAGGGAGGCCTTTTTATGATTTTATTAGTTCCTTTAAATTGTCAAAGAAAGAGCCAAAGAGGTGATTAGAAGTCCTATTACTTCGTTGTAGTTTGATTTGCATCCAAATGAGCAATCAAATCACTATTGTGTTCAAAACGATGTGTACATCTCACACAAGTCTTGATTTAGGGAGACCTTCTTATTGTTTCTTAGTTCCTTCAAATTGTTAAAGAAATAGGAGATTAGGAGTACTATTACTTTGTTCTAGTTTGATTACAATCAAAAGGAGCAATCCCATCTGATGAGGACATCCTTAGTTCGAAAACCCATGACAATACCCGAGAAGACTCATTGCATTTGCCACTTGGACCCGTTACGAGGGCTCGAGCTAAACGCTTCAAAGAAGTACTTAACGGGATAATTCACAAAATATGGAATGAGGTTGGATCAAGTACAGAGGTTATGGATCTGGAGTGCAAGCATATGAAGACCATGAACATGTTGCAAATAGAAGTGGCGAACCAAAAAACACAAAAAAATCAGTTTGCATGAAACTGGAGTTCCCGCCCCGGCGCGGGTTTCCAGCTCTTTTCTGCTGCCCCGGCGCGAAACATGGCCCAGATTTTGCCGCCCCGACGTGAACTCCGCCCTGGCGCAGAAATGTAGTTCATTTATGCCGCCCCGGTGAGAACCTCCTGGATCAAATTGTCAGATTTTGACTTTTTCTTGGATTTCGAGATTCCTTCCCCCAAAACAGGGAATTAACATTTATTCTCATTTGCATGTTTTCTGTAATGTTGTGTTTCAACATTTGTGTGCTTGTTTGAATTCTAGGTTAGTATAAATAGGGTTCATGTGTGTAATGAAACCCATCAACCAATTTTCAGATTATCAATGTTATTGTGAGTTTATTTCTCTACTTGTGGTTTTTTAAAGAATTACTAGGTTTTCCTTAGTTTTCTTGAGGGATTCATAATTGACTTATCATACAACCATTCATAGTTGTGTGTGGCGTCTTCTACCGCATCAATCATCGATTGTACCGAGATTATCGCTTTCAATATAAGTGAGGGGTCGAAGTGTCGTTGGTGTTCACCCTACGCAGATTTCATCGGCAAGGAATTATACCAAGATTACCGTCTACATATAGGCGAGGGGTTAAGGTCTTGCAAGCTATGAAAGTAGTATGCACACAAACCAATCATATTTGATATGATGTAGCATATACTTTGTAATCTTCTTCAGTTGTTAAAGTCATTTTACTTTATCTACATGATGCTATTATATTAAATGTGATAAACCCATAGTTTTGAGCAATGCTTTTAGAATCATGATGGGGATCATGCTAATGAGATCTAAATTCTAGATAGCTCACAAACTATCAAATTTATTTTAATAAATAAAATCCATTTTATACATAATTTTTCGAATTTAATTGGATCCATGTGGGTATTATTGATTAATTATATAACTACGTGGTCCAATAATTTTCTGCGCATTAAAGGGGCTCATTAATAGTGTGATTTAAATTAGTGAGTTAACCCTAAGACTTAATTTGCAAGAAATTTGGAAGAAGATTAATAAATACATTCCGTCTATTGTTACTGGATTAAAATAACTCAAATAAGGAATTATTGGTGAAATAAATCTTTATTCATTAATTGAATTACTTAATTCAAATTAAATATTAAGAGCATAATAATTTTAAATTGGGCTATCTCTTTTATTTCAATAGACCCAAAAATTTAAATAGGCAAGCCCAATTTCCTTTTATTTCCCTTGTTGGGCCGACCAAGTGAGAAACTCCTTATTAATTAAATCAGTTGGGCTGAGCCCATTTCCTTAAACCCTTTTGTTTCACCCGGGTTGGGTCATGAAATCGGGTCGACCCATCCTCTTCCATTCCAGGCGGGTTGCTCCAATTGGGGCTGGAGACATGTCAAAACCAACGAAACCAAATTGGGGAAGAACCGAACCAAGAAATCAAACCTTCAGCTCAGATAATCGATCCAAGCAAACCTCAGGGAATCCAAAGCCTAGCCTCTCTAATCAAGCAACCAAGCAACAGAGGTAGGGGAGCTAGGGCTGCTAAGTCAATCGGACGGGACAGGGGAGGAGGCCGGCGCGATTGACGTGAGAAATCCACCGGTGAAGCAATTAGGGTTAAATCAAGCATCAAACTCAAAGCCCTCAATCAAACGGGACAAGTGCATAGCTGAACCAACTCAGTACCTAGCAACTCTAACCCCTCAAATCGAACGGGAAAGTCGCGGCAGCCAGCGTGAACTGAGGCAATCGATTGCTTGGACTGGGGAAAGGGGCTAACGACCGGTGGTTCAAGGACTCGAGGCGGACAAACAAGCGACCGGTGATTTGACCGGAGGGAGGAAACGCACGGCTCGAGAGTGCCGGCTGAACAGCTGGGGTCGGATAAGTGTCAACATATACCCCTGACAGTCACCCCCTCCTACCGCCGGTTATTTCCTCGATCGATTGGGGGTATTACCCAACGATTGGGTAAATCCTTTCTATAAATTGAACACCAAAGCCCGAAATTAAGCTGCTAGAAAATTGGCAATTCAGAGAAAGAAGAGGAGTCGCAGCAAAGAGGAGAAGAAGGAGACAAGCAGTTATTTTGGGAGAAGAAGGAGACAAGCAGTTCGAACGACATCAAGGTATTAAGCAACTGCGAAGGTTGTTAAATTTCTGTAATGGTTTGGCTTGATTTAGGTTACTTCTGGTATAACAGTAGGTTATTGTAACTGCCTTGGGTTGAAAATTTGACTTGGTATAATAATTTTAGGTTGGTTGAAATTTTTGTTGTTATTGCTTGGGTCAACAAATCGACTAAATGTATTGTATTGGATTAATTGTTTTGCTGCATTGGATTAATGATTTTTAGAAGTTGCTTTGGTTGTGCTGTGTTAACTCTTTGATTGGGAACTATTGAACCTAGAAACGTTCTAGCAGCTGATTTGGTTATAACATAGATCTCAGTGTGTTGGGTTATGTTAAGTATTGCTGGGTTTGGATTGCTGGGGTTGAAACTCTGTATAGTAAAGGACCCTAGGGTTCTGATAGTTAAATTGATTCTGCAAACAGGCTGGTATTGGTTAATTGTATGATATTGCTTGGATTCAACCGTTGGTATTGCACTATGTTGGTTCATTGCGATTAAGAAATTCTGGTATTATTATTGGAGTTAATAATACACCGATAAAATGTTACCAATTATGTATTATAATGAGTATTTAATTATTATAACGAGTAAGTGTGAACAAAGCTAATTATTTAATTATTAGTTAATTAGTATTAAACAAGAATCAAACATGAATAAAGTTAATAAAATAATTATTTATTATTTATTAATAAATAATAAATAAAGATAATAAATATTTAATTATTATTTAATAATAATAATAATTAAATATGAATAAAGTTAATAAAATAATTATTTATTATTTATTAATAAATAATAAATAAAGGTAATAAATATTTAATTATTATTTAATAATAATAATTAAATATGAATAAAGTTAATAAAATAATTATTTATTATTTATTAATAAATAATAAATAAAGATAATAAATATTTAATTATTATTTAATAATAATAATAATTAAATATGAATAAAGTTAATAAAATAATTATTTATTATTTATTAATAAATAATAAATAAAGATAATAAATATTTAATTATTATTTAATAATAATAATAATTAATAATTAAATATAAATAAAGTTAATGAAATAATTATTTATTATTGATAAGTAATAAAATTTTTATTTAATAATAATCATAATTAAGTATGAATAAAGTTATTGATTAATAAGGATAATAATTACTTAATCATTAATGAAATAACGATTAAGTATAAGGAAAATTATTAAGTTAGTTATTTATTTTTGGTCCCTAATAAATAATGATAACAAACACTTAAGGACTATTTAAATGTATTAAGTGTGGGGAGAATTAATACAGTAAGTATTAAATTAATATTAAACAAGGAACAAGATTAACAATTACTCAATTACCCCTAAGGTAAGTAGTAATTGAGCGCGACAAATTTTAATAAGTGATCAATTGTTACTTAGTTGTTTTTAAGTCAAAATGAATTTATTATTATTTATAATAAATAAAGATTGTTAGCTCACATTCTGAGACAAACAAAGGGACTCAAATAATAAGTAACCCTAATTAGCTATCATATATAGCTAAGAGTCAGTAATTAAATTCTGTTTAGCTAATGCTAATAGTAGTTAAATGTGTTCAGTGAGCTGTTTATCTGTTAAATAAATAGCATAAGTGGATATAATTACGCAATGCTAATGGATAAACCAACTCTACCAACTGATAGGTTATCCAAGGTCAAGTAATTAAAGCTAAGATTTAATTGTAGCTGAGCAAACAGGCAAGTTCCTAACCCTAAACTTCTTTCATTTTTGCAAGTTCTTCTCACTCAATTTTTGCATTGAGCAAGCTTTTAAACCTTATGCATTGTTTTAATTCGTGCAAAAAGGTATATATTGTTGCAAGTTATTCTTTAAGCTTGAATCTTATTTCCGAGCACGTTTTAAGTGGTCTAATTACTTTTAAAATTATTCCACATCTGTATATTTATTGACATTCGCACTCGCGCATTTGATTTCATATAATTATTTAAATTCAGAAATTTTGAACTACTCATGGTTAAGTCTGAACCCTTGTTCGGTCAGGCAAGTATGAATTTATAAAAGCTATCCGAACCAATCAATGGTAAGGATTCTTAGACTGTATGAACACCCCTTTATTTATAGGGGAGTACCCCACGTACCGTATATAAGGTACATATAGCAGAATTAAATGTTATGCATATACATAGGGTACGCGAGGCTGATCCCTTCAAGTACGTTATTCTGTAGCCAGTAACCAAAGGGTCAACCAGCTATTGACTCCTTTGAAAGTTATCGTTCAAAGTCTATTTGACTATCAATTGTTCTAAAAGCAATTATTGTTCTTGCTTCTGATTTTCTTTCTAATGTTGAAATTCCTTTAATATCCCTTCATCATGATATATCTTTATTGTTGCACTTTAAACTTGCTGGGCAAACTCGTTGCTCATTCTTGCTATATCATGACTTCATTGCAGCTAAACCCGAGACGTCAGGGAAGAACAAAGGGAAAGAAAAGATGAAATGATAGACTCCTCGTAGCAGACTTTAGATTCATGTGTTAGTTAATTTCTGTTAATGTAATTTAAACCCTAATAGCTATTTAAGGTATGGATTGTGTAAATGTTTAAGGTTAATCGTATTCTGGGACTAGTAACACCTTGTAACGAACAACGTATGTTTATTTTATTCCGCATTTTAGATATCATATGTTGTTATAGGTGGATGTTTATGTTGGATCGTGATGACCGGATCCGGGTATTTGGAAACCCGAATTTGGGGGCGTCACAGGTTGGTATCAAAGCTGTAGGTTATAAACTTTAGGATCGCGAGACCTAGGTTATAACTTTCATAGCAAACTAGTATCGAGCATTAGGAGATAAATCGAGGAGATTTATCATATGTGGTTTTGATGAATTAGGGAATTCATCGAGTCAAGTAGTACCCAATGAAATATAACTTCATTTCTTCGATGAATATATTTTATTGTTGTACTAATATTAGTTTTTGTGTGTTTGTAGGATGGCTGTTGTAGGGGAGACCAGTGGAGCCCGTGAGGAGGAGGAGATATTTACAGACATACCAGTAGTTTCGGAGCAGCTGGTGGGCTATGCTCCTACTGCCCCAGGATTTTTACAGGAGGAGTCCGAGCCGGAGGAGGACTACCTTAGGGAGCTACCAGAGCCGGTAGTAGGAGGGGTTATGAGGTCGGGCAGTCAGGATCCAGAGGCTGAGGAGGAGGACCCCGAGACCGAGGGGGAGGAGCCACCTGCTGATGTTGATGGCATGGGGTCCACTGCCGATGATATTATCGAGGGGTTGACTGACAGAAATGAGGAGCTGGAGGCTCGGATTGCTCATTTGGAGGAGCAAAACCAGACCCATCAGTTTATGGAGGACCAGTACAGAGACCTGGCCTACCAGCTCGAGCATGACTTAGGGGTGGCTAAGGTACAGCTGCAGGGCTACGAGTCCTCAGCACAACAGGTCGGACCACTGCTACATCAGTTAGTGGCCCGAAACGCTGAGTTGAGGGAGAGACTGGAGCAGAGGGATTTACAGATCGCCCACCTGAGGGCGAAACAGGAGGCTATGAGATTCGAGGCTGGACTGGAGGTGGCTACGAGGATGCGCGTCAGGGAGGCCTGGGCCAGGGAGGCCAGGAGGGTTGATCAGCTAGAGGACCAGCTGGAGGCCACATCTGTGAGGATAGAGACCCTAGGCCATGCCCTAGATGCAGCCTACAGGAGACCCCGGACTGAGGTAGGGGAGTCCAGTCGCGCTGTTCGTCGCAGGGTCGGGGATGGAGCATTCTCTGGTCAGCAGGCTCGGATCCGTCGTGATGAGCAGTGATTTGATGGAGCAGTTGATTTCTTTAGTACAGTCAGTCCCACTTTTTGTCATATTAGGGACATATTTATGTTGTGTTGTGAAGCTTTATATCTGTATTTATGCTTGGGGTAGCAGTTAAACCCCAACTTTTGTGATCTTTAGGGATGAAAGATTAGGATTCCCCACTTTTGTCTAGGGGGAAAGGTTATTGATGGATAGGGCACACAGTGGCGCATTTATAGCAGTATGCCAGAGGTTTAGTCTTGTAACAAAACAGTGGTATATGAATATAAATGCAAATGTTTCACTTAAATCAAATGTGTTGATAGATATTTTGCCCTTGATTGCTTATCTTAATAACATATTGTGTAAAATATAAAACTATAGGTAAAAGTCAGTGGATTTTCCTTATCCAAACATGCCGCCAAGAGGACGACCACGAAACTGACAGGTTGAAGAATCAGAAAGTGAGGTTGGGAACCAATCCAACCCAATGAGGATGTTCGCGGAGATGCTGGCAGAAGCCATGCAATCAAGACCGCCACAGGGAGGGGCCCAAGCAGCGGCCGAGCCAGTGCATCATCTGGCAAATTTCAAGGATTTCAAATTGGTCGGACCACCTGAGTTCAAGGGAACTCTTAACCCAATCGAAGCGCAGACCTGGATAGAAGAGATAGAGAAGGTCTTTGAGGTGGCAAGGGTGGCAGAGGAACAGAAAACTAGTTTTGCTACCTTCATGTTAAAAGGTGAGGCAAACTACTGGTGGAAGGCCAACAGAGGCCGAGTGGAAGAAGGCACTGTCGCTTGGGATCGTTTTAAGGAAATGTTCTTGGAAAATTACTTTCCAGAGAGCATGAAGCAAGAGATGGAGATCAAGTTCCTGGAACTAAAACAAGGAAACATGTCGGTGGCGGAGTACGCAGCTAAGTTCAATGAGTTGGCACGGTTTTCAACTCACCAGGTCAGCACCGAGGAAAGGAAAGCTCGTAGGTTTGAGCAAGGATTGAAACCATGGTTATACCGTTCAGTTGCGGTACTAAAAATCAAGACATTTGCAGAGTTGATGGAAAGGGCAATCATTGCAGAGGGTGGCAGTGAGGCCCTGGCTAAGTATAATCAGGAGAAGAAGAAGGGTCATGAAGGCCAGAAGTCAGGAAGCAGCGAGGGCAGCAACCCCAATAAGCGCAAATGGAATGAAAGCCAATCACTCGGGAGTAATAAACCCAGAGGAAACTAGTCTGGAGGGGAGGCGAAGAAGCCAGGCAGGTGCAGTAATTGTGGCAAGAACCATATGGGGGAATGCATGAAGGGAAAGAGTGTTTGTTACCGGTGTGGGCAACCGGGGCACATGGCTCCCCAATGTCAGAATAAGCCAAAGGGGGGATGTTTCTCATGTGGAGCACCCGACCACCAAATGAGGGATTGTCCGAAGAAGAAGGGTGACGCCGGGAGTGGCAACAGGAACAACAACAGCGGGAACAATAACCGACTGAGCTATGGGGCACCATCCAGTCAAGCCAACAGGCCAACAGCTCGCACGTTCAACATGACTGTGCAGGATGCCATGGAATCCAAAGACGTGGTGTCAGGTATCATCCCAATCAATGATATAAATGCATATGTGCTATTTGATTCGGGTGCTACTTGCTCTTTTGTTTCCGAAGAATTTGCTAGTCAGTTAAATGTACCTTGTGAAAAGTTAGAACACCCTATGAACGTAGAAGTAGCCAACAAAGAAATTGTCCCCGTAGAATACATTCATAGGAATTGTTGTGTTGAATTGCGAGGATTTAAGCTCAACGTGGATTTGATACCCATTCGGCTGGGAGAGTTTGATGTAATCCTGGGAATGGATTGGCTATCAACCCACGGAGCAGTTATTGATTGTAAGGAAAAGTGTGTACACCTAAAGACTCCTAATAAGTCGAAGGTAGTATTTTACGGCAGTAAGTCACCAAGACAATCTTGTTGTCTTACTATGATGCAGACGAGAATATTACTTAAGAAAGGTTGCGTGTGTTATTTGGCCTATGTGGTCGATACTCGTCAGGTTGGGGATGAGATGAGTCAAATACCAGTCGTGAGAGGTTTCACCGATGTCTTTCCCGATGAACTTCCGGGACTGCCGCCGGATAGGGAAACCGAGTTCGTTATCGATTTGGCACCGGGAACCGCACCAATATCGAAGCCGCCGTATCGAATGGCACCTGTAGAGATGAAGGAGTTGATGGTGCAACTGCAGGAGCTGTTAGATAAAGGTTATATCAGACCGAGCGTGTCCCCGTGGGGAGCGCCAGTTCTGTTTGTAAAGAAGAAAGATGGTTCTATGCGACTTTGTATCGACTACCGGGAGTTGAACAAAGTTACGATTAAGAATAGGTATCCGCTTCCTAGAATCGACGATCTGTTTGATCAACTTAAAGGAGCGAAGTACTTTTCCAAGATCGACTTAAGAACAGGCTATCATCAGCTGAAGGTGAGGCAAGAAGATATCCCGAAGACTGCATTCAGAACTCGTTACGGGCACTTCCAGTTTCTGGTAATGTCTTTTGGATTGATGAATGCACCAGCAGCATTCATGGATATGATGAACAGAGTGTTCAAGCAGTACTTGGACAAGTTCATAGTTGTATTCATCGATGACATCTTGGTGTATTTAGAAACAGAGGAGGAGCATGCTGAACATTTAAAGATTGTATTAGAAGCTCTCAGGAGGGAGAAATTGTATGCAAAGTTTTCTAAGTGTGAGTTTTGGTTGCAGAGAGTGCAGTTTCTGGGTCATGTCATAGACAAGAATAGTGTTTCGGTGGACCCAGCAAAAGTGGAAGCAGTTATCAACTGGGAACAGCCGAAGACGCCAACAGAGATCCGGAGTTCCTTGGGATTAGCGGGATACTATCGAAGGTTCATACAGGATTTTTCCAAGATAGCATCGCCATTGACCAATCTCACCAGGAAAACAGTTAAATTTGTTTGGTCGGAGAAATGTGAGGAAAGTTTCATGGAGTTGAAAAAGAGACTTAGCCAAGCACCATAACCTTACCGGACAACACTGGGGGTTTCGTAGTGTATAGCGATGCATCACACAAGGGTCTTGGCTGTGTACTGATGCAACACGGCAAGGTCGTGGCGTACGCATCGCGTCAGCTGAAGGATTATGAGAAGGGTTATCCGACTCACGACCTGGAGTTAGCCGCGGTGGTGTTTGCCTTGAAGATTTGGAGGCACTACCTATACGGGGAGAAGTGCGAGATATATACGGATCACAAAAGTCTGAAATATATCTTCACTCAAAAGGAGCTGAACATGAGGCAGCGCCGATGGTTAGAATTGATCAAGGACTACGACTGTGAAATTCTGTACCATCCGGGCAAAGCAAATGTAGTGGCTGATGCCTTAAGCAGGAAAGGCAAGGTGAAATTGATGCAGCTGACAGTCCAGGAGGAATTGATACGGGACTTTGAACGTCTGAAGCTGGAAGTTAGGTATCCAATGGAGGTGGACGAAAAGGTGTTCGCCGTGACGGTAGGTCCAACTCTACTGGATAAGATACAGGAGGCTCAAGAATTTGACGAGGAATGTATTGACATTAAGAGACAGTTATCGGAGGGAAAAGCCTCGAAGTATAAGGTTGACAGCACAGGATTGCTGAGATTCGAGGGAAGGATCTGGATACCCTATGTACCGGACCTAAGGGAAGAAATTTTGCAGGAGGCCCATAATACGAGATTTTCGGTACATCCAGGTAGCACCAAGATGTATCAAGATCTTCGCCAGCATTATTGGTGGCCGCATTTGAAGGGGGCAGTTGCAGAATTCGTCAGCCGGTGTTTAACCTGTCAGAGGATCAAGGCGGAGCACCAACGGCCAAGCGGATTGTTGCAACCCTTAGAGATTCCCGAATGGAAGTGGGAGCACATCACAATGGATTTGTGGTGGGACTTCCAACAACGCAAAAGGGTCTAGACGCCATCTGGGTGATCGTAGACCAGTTGACCAAGTCTGCCCATTTTCTACCGATCAAGATCAAGTACAAATTGGAGCAGTTGGCGAAACTTTACGTGAAAGAAATAGTATCACGACATGGAGTGCCGGTATCTATTGTGTCTGACAGGGATCCGCGCTTCACGTCAAATTTTTGGAGAAGTCTACAGGAGAGACTGGGAACACAGTTAAGAATGAGTACGGCGTATCACCCTCAGACTGATGGTCAGAGTGAGCGAACAATTCAGACTCTAGAGGATATGCTCCGAGCAGTGGTGATGGACTTAAGTGGCAGCTGGGACGATCATTTGCCACTGGTAGAGTTCGCCTACAACAATAGTTACCATTCTAGCATTGCTATGCCACCGTACGAAGCATTATATGGAAGAAAGTGTCGAACACCGTTGTTTTGGGATGAAGTTGGTGAACGGAGGTTGTTGGGACTAGAATTGGTACAACAAACCGTAGAAATCATTAAAGTAATAAGACAACGGTTAGTAGCAGCACAGGACCGCCAGAAGAAGTATGCCGACTTACATCGCCAGAAACGAGACTTTGAAGTTGGAAGTTTTGTGTTTCTGAAGGTATCTCCCTGGGAAGGCAAAATCCGTTTTGGGAAAAAGGGCAAATTGAGCCCTAGGTTCATAGGACCTTTTGAAATACTAAGGAGAATAGGCGAAGTGGCGTACGAGGTAGCATTACCTCCTGAACTTGAGCACATTCACAACATGTTTCATGTATCAGTATTACGTCCGTATAAGCCAGACTACAAACATGTCATCTCCTATGAACCAATTCAAGTCGAAAGAGATTTATCGTACGAGGAGATTCCTGTTCAAATACTGGATAGGAAAGAGCAGAAGCTGAGGAATAAAATCATTCACTTGGTGAAAGTTCTCTGGAGAAATCACGTGGTGGAAGAAGCCACGTAGGAACTCGAAGAGAAAATAAGAGCGAATTACCCCCAATTATTCGAGTAACCTTAGATTGAAATTCCGAGGACGGAATTTTTATAAGGGGGAGAGGATGTAATGTCCGAGAATTTTTAAACATTGTATCAAATTTATTTTAATAAATAAAATCCATTTTATACATAATTTTTCGAATTTAATTGGATCCATGTGGGTATTATTGATTAATTATATAACTACGTGGTCCAATAATTTTCTGCGCATTAAAGGGGCTCATTAATAGTGTGATTTAAATTAGTGAGTTAACCCTAAGACTTAATTTGCAAGAAATTTGGAAGAAGATTAATAAATATATTCTGTCTATTGTTACTGGATTAAAATAACTCAAATAAGGAATTATTGGTGAAATAAATCTTTATTCATTAATTGAATTACTTAATTCAAATTAAATTTTAAGAGCATAATAATTTTAAATTGGGCTATCTCTTTTATTTCAATAGACCCAAAAATTTAAATAGGCAAGCCCAATTTCCTTTATTTCCCTTGTTGGGCCGACCAAGTGAGAAACTCCTTATTAATTAAATCAGTTGGGCTGAGCCCATTTCCTTAAACCCTTTTGTTTCACCCGGGTTGGGTCATGAAATTGGGTCGACCCATCCTCTTCCATTCCAGGCGGGTTGCTCCAATTGGGGCTGGAGACATGTCAAAACCAACGAAACCAAATTGGGGAAGAACCGAACCAAGAAATCAAACCTTCAGCTCAGATAATCGATCCAAGCAAACCTCAGGGAATCCAAAGCCTAGCCTCTCTAATCAAGCAACCAAGCAACAGAGGTAAGGGCGCTAGGGCTGCTAAGTCAATCGGACGGGACAGGGGAGGAAGCTGGCGCGATTGACGTGAGAAATCCACCGGTGAAGCAATTAGGGTTAAATCAAGCATCAAACTCAAAGCCCTCAATCAAACGGGACAAGTGCATAGCTGAACCAACTCAGTACCTAGCAACTCTAACCCCTCAAATCGAACGGGAAAGTCGCGGCAGCCAGCGTGAACCGAGGCAATCGATTGCTTGGACTAGGGAAAGGGGCTAACGACCGGCGGTTCAAGGACTCGAGGCGGACAAACAAGCGACCGGTGATTTGACCGGAGGGAGGAAACGCACGGCTCGAGAGTGCCGGCTGAACAGCTGGGGTCGGATAAGTGTCAACATATACCCCTGACAGTCACCCCCTCCTACCGCCGGTTATTTCCTCGATCGATTGGGGGTATTACCCAACGATTGGGTAAATCCTTTCTATAAATTGAACACCAAAGCCCGAAATTAAGCTGCTAGAAAATTGGCAATTCAGAGAAAGAAGAGGAGTCGCAGCAAAGAGGAGCAGGGGAGGCCAATAGGGGATGTCCGGTTTGATCAATTATTTTGGGAGAAGAAGGAGACAAGCAGTTCGAACGACATCAAGGTATTAAGCAACTGCGAAGGTTGTTAAATTTCTGTAATGGTTTGGCTTGATTTAGGTTACTTCTGGTATAACAGTAGGTTATTGTAACTGCCTTGGGTTGAAAATTTGACCTGGTATAATAATTTTAGGTTGGTTGAAATTTTTGTTGTTATTGCTTGGGTCAACAAATCGGCTAAATGTATTGTATTGGATTAATTGTTTTGCTTCATTGGATTAATGATTTTTAGAAGTTGCTTTGGTTGTGCTGTGTTAACTCTTTGATTGGGAACTATTGAACCTAGAAACGTTCTAGCAGCTGATTTGGTTATAACATACATCTCAGTGTGTTGGGTTATGTTAAGTATTGCTGGGTTTAGATTGCTCGGGTTGAAACTCTGTATAGTAAAGGACCCTAGGGTTCTGATAGTTAAATTGATTCTGCAAACAGGCTGGTATTGGTTAATTGTATGATATTGCTTGGATTCAACCGTTGGTATTGCACTATGTTGGTTCATTGCGATTAAGAAATTCTGGTATTATTATTGGAGTTAATAATACACCGATAAAATGTTACCAATTATGTATTATAATGAGTATTTAATTATTATAACGAGTAAGTGTGAACAAAGCTAATTATTTAATTATTAGTTAATTAGTATTAAACAAGAATCAAACATGAATAAAAGTTAATAAAATAATTATTTATTATTTATTAATAAATAATAAATAAAGATAATAAATATTTTAATTATTATTTTAATAACTAATAATAATTAAATATGAATAAAGTTAATAAAATAATTATTTTATTATTTATTAATAAATAATAAATAAAGGTAATAAATATTTAATTATTATTTAATAATAATAATAATTAAATATGAATAAAGTTAATAAAATAATTATTTATTATTTATTAATAAATAATAAATAAAGGTAATAAATATTTAATTATTATTTAATAATAATAATAATTAAATATGAATAAAGTTAATAAAATAATTTATTTATTATTTATTAATAAATAATAAATAAAGATAATAAATATTTAATTATTATTTAATAATAATAATAATTAATAATTAAATATAAATAAAGTTAATGAAATAATTATTTATTATTGATAAGTAATAAAATTTTTATTTAATAATAATCAGTTAATTAAAGTCATGAATAAAGTTAGTGATTAATAAGGATACATTAATTGATACTTAATCATTAATGAAATAATGATTAAGTATAAGGAAAATTATTAAGTTAGTTATTTATTTTTGGTCCCTAATAAATAATGATAACAAACACTTAAGGACTATTTAAATATATTAAGTGTGGGGAGAATTAATACAGTAAGTATTAAATTAATATTAAACAAGGAACAAGATTAACAATTACTCAATTACCCCTAAGGTAAGTAGTAATTGAGCGCGACAAATTTTAATAAGTGATCAATTGTTACTTAGTTGTTTTTAAGTCAAAATGAATTTATTATTATTTATAATAAATAAAGATTGTTAGCTCACATTCTGAGACAAACAAAGGGACTCAAATAATAAGTAACCCTAATTAGCTATCATATATAGCTAAGAGTCAGTAATTAAATTCCTGTTTAGCTAATGCTAATAGTAGTTAAATGTGTTCAGTGAGCTGTTTATCTGTTAAATAAATAGCATAAGTGGATATAATTACGCAATGCTAATGGATAAACCAACTCTACCAACTGATAGGTTATCCAAGGTCAAGTAATTAAAGCTAAGATTTAATTGTAGCTGAGCAAACAGGCAAGTTCCTAACCCTAAACTTCTTTCATTTTTGCAAGTTCTTCTCACTCAATTTTTGCATTGAGCAAGCTTTTAAACCTTATGCATTGTTTTAATTCGTGCAAAAAGGTATATATTGTTGCAAGTTATTCTTTAAGCTTGAATCTTATTTCCGAGCACGCTTTAAGTGGTCTAATTACTTTTAAAATTATTCCACATCTGTATATTTATTGACATTCGCACTCGCGCATTTGATTTCATATAATTATTTAAATTCAGAAATTTTGAACTACTCATGGTTAAGTCTGAACCCTTGTTCGGTCAGGCAAGTATGAATTTATAAAAGCTACCCGAACCAATCAATGGTAAGGATTCTTAGACTGTATGAACACCCCTTTATTTATAGGGGAGTACCCCACGTACCGTATATAAGGTACATATAGCAGAATTAAATGTTATGCATATACATAGGGTACGCGAGGCTGATCCCCTCAAGTACGTTATTCTGTAGCCAGTAACCAGAGGGTCAATCAGCTATTGACTCCTTTGGAAGTTATCGTTCAAAGTCTATTTGACTATCAATTGTTCTAAAAGCAATTATTGTTCTTGCTTCTGATTTTCTTTCTAATGTTGAAATTCCTTTAATATCCCTTCATCATGATATATCTTTATTGTTGCACTTTAAACTTGCTGGGCAAACTCGTTGCTCATTCTTGCTATATCATGACTTCATTGCAGCTAAACCCGAGATGTCAGGGAAGAACAAAGGGAAAGAAAAGATGAAATGATAGACTCCTCGTAGCAGACTTTAGATTCATGTGTTAGTTAATTACTGTTAATGTAATTTAAACCCTGATAGCTATTTAAGGTATGGATTGTGTAAATGTTTAAGGTTAATCATATTCTGGGACTAGTAACACCTTGTAACGAACAACGTATGTTTATTTTATTCCGCATTTTAGATACCATATGTTGTTATAGGTGGATGTTTATGTTGGATCGTGATGACCGGATCCGGGTATTTGGAAACCCGAATTTGGGGGCGTCACAGTTGGATTACTAAAAAGGGGATTACTGAATCCGGATAGATTAGTACATACGTTACTTGCTCTTATAAAGAGGATGATTGATCTCATAATCATTTGTGTGGAGACACTAAAGCAAGTATGTAGGTGCTTATTAGAGAATAAGTTCACTGAACGTGGCTCGCTAAGGAATACCTAATGGAGTTTTACTCGCCTGTCAATAGGAATTCCTCTAGTGATAGTAGTACAAGTGATCCTTGGACTTGAGATCATCATAGTATCTTGTGTGTGATGAGTTATACTTTGACATGTCCCTTAAGACCCTTAGGGTTTATCAAAGGGTATGATTAGGTATAATAAGTTGCACATAGAGATAGGTAAATGGTCAACAAAGAATCTACTATTTCTAGTAAAAGGAGTGAATGTCCTATGTGATTTGATAAATGACGACTCAGAAGTCTTTGGCCAAAGCAGAATGAAATTATAAAGGAGTTTCTAATTTGCATTATCAGAGTTGTTCATTGGAGAATCGAAATACATATAATTAAATAAAATAAGACTTGACAGTAATTCCATGTCTTATATTTAATTTGGACATTGTATGGTAGAAGGATTGAATTGTACGGTAACTATTCACTGAAAGGTTCTTTTGTGATTAATGTTGAAATCTATATTATTTGGAAAGTCGTTGATCGCTAAGGGGGCTTACCTTTATTGTAGAATAAATATTATTTATTTAAATAAATTAAATAGTTTAATTTATTTATTTAAATAAGATTAGAATTGTTCTAATTGATTTATTCACAACCAGTTTAATATGGAGAACCTAAAGGGTCACACCGCAAAAGGAAAATATTTATTTAAGAAGTAAATGACATAATTGTAATAACAAGTTAAGTGTATTTAATTTAGTCTATGGAGATAGAATAAATTAAATAGCTTAATATTTATTATTTAATATTTTAGAAATATTAAATATAAATTAATAAGAGGAGTCTTATTATTATTATTACTATCACTATTATTTAATTCCTAATAGGGATTGAGAATTAATTAATAGAAGTACTCTCTCATAAATTTCTAATTGGATTAGGAGTTTAATTAATTAAAGGAGTTTAATTAAAATAAAAACCCTAATCCTAAATAGTTTAGGAGGGTTCCCTATATCCATAAATAAGAGGAGTCTTATTATGATTTGGGGTTAGACAGTTACACACTCTTCCATAAGAATTGGAGAGAGAGAGTACTTGCAATTTCTATAGAGATAGAAACTAGGGTATTGCCAACTCCCATTTTCTTGAACAACTATTCTTCCTTGGTGAATCACCTCTAGAGGCCAAACACTTGGGTGGCTAACGTTGATCAAGCAAAGGAATTTAGTCGGTGGAATTCCAGGAGAACGCGAAGGAATTGAAGGTGAACTTGTACCCGAGGAAGCACGGTTCTACGAGGGTATAATTTCTTAATCTCTATCTCTTTCGTTAATTGATAATTGAACACAAGGAAAGATCATGGTGATGGTTTGTATGAAAAATTTTAAAATCCGTTTTATTGCGCTTCCACACTATTTATGTAATTTGATTGCATGTTCGTACTATATACAAACCTTACAGTGGTATCAGAGCCTAACTTGTGCTAATTATCGATTTTGATGATTCCATGTGTGTATGGTATGCGATTGGATCGAAATTTTGGGGCAGAATCTGTTTTTCTGAATCTGCTACGCGGCGCGCAGCTGCGCCGTTTCATAGTTCATTCTGGAGCGCAGCTGCGCCCAAACACAGAAAATCGTTTCTGGGGTTCAGCGCAGCTGCGCCGTTTCCCAGTTCATTCTGGCGCAGCTGCGCCGGACAACAGAATCCGAAAAAATAAATTTTCCTTCAATTAAAATAAATGGTTTATTTAATTGATATAAGTTTAGAATAAAGGAGTTTATTCACATATGGAATAGGATTCCATGTTTCCTAGAATAAAGGAGTTTATTCACATATGGAATATGATTCCATGTTTCTTTAAAAATAAAAATGTTTATTTTGATAAGGAATAGGATTTAACATATTTTATTTTTCCAAGCAATTTTAAGTTAAAATAAAGGAGTTTATTTTGAACTTGAAATTGGTTTCCATGTTAATTAAAATAAAGGAGTTTATTTTGATTCGAAATTTGATTAAAAATAAAGGAGTTTATTTTTATTTAAAATTGGATAAAATAAAATAAATAAGTTTATTATGATTTAAATTTTGATTAAAATAAAGGAGTTTATTTTGTTTCAAAATTGGATTTCTAGTAAACTTTTAATTGCCCATTAATTGATATCAATGCATATATGAAATGGTTTTAATATTCATGGGATGAATGTTATTTATTGATACATATATAGATATGTATGATAATAAATAGGGATTGATTATGAACTACTGACCAATGTGTGATTGGATTTATTTTAGTGAATGCTTGAATGAATGGGTTTTTATAAATGGGGTATGCGTACCTCGTCTTCTCTAGTTTTTCTTGATGTAAATTCTATCTTTCTCCTATGTACCTCCCCTTGACTGCTAATCAAGGTTTCTATTTATTGTAAATAGTTTATGTAATAGGTTTAGTTAGAATTACTTGAATAATTGGAGACAAAGGAGCAAGGAGCGCTTGAAGACCCGTTTGTAATGGAGCCCGGGTTTAAATGTAATAGTTATATTTAAATTTTGTTCTTGCACCCTAGGTTTGGCCTTTTGGTTCACTTGGTGGCTCTAGTGAACCAAACTAGAATAAAAGTCCATAATCAATCCGGGTAGAATATAGTATTCTATAAGTGCATGCTTACTATGTATATATTATATATTATACAACATGCTTCGCATGTAAAATAATATGACGCGTATTTTATATATATATGTGCATGCGCGCTAAACAAGATAAGACTAATAATAACAAACCCCTCAAAGAAATCATATTAAGTCCTAAGAGTTCAAAGATATTCGGAATATCGAACGTCGCCTTCTAGCATGGTAAAGCAATAAAGTATTAAATATTTAATATGAGTTTGTTGTGCACACACAAGGCGAGTATTAAATATTTAAGATATTGTTTTATCACATTTGATGCTTATTAAGAAATTGAACATTACTGCTTTGTTGTGCACACACAAGGGCGGTCTTTTTGTCTTCACATATATGGAAGTGCTAGGTTGGACTTAACTTAGATTATTTTAGTTCGGATGGTGCACACACTTAACCTATAATCTAAGAGGCAAAATACAAGGAGTTACATAGTGATGTAATTGACAATATTGTCTACCTATTTATATTTATATACTAGTCTGTTGTGCACACACAAGGCTATAATACATTTGAAATGGGATCCTTATTCTCGCTAGCAAATCTTTAATTTAGATTTGCCGAACTATATAAATGAGGGTAATATAGTTTTGATGAAAAAGTGAGAGTTACCAATTTAAAATAAAGACCTAATTTATTTTGGTAATTAATGTATGCTAAAATGTTGTCTATTTCATTGTAACAGAATTTTACAATGTCCTAATTTACTATCACTGCGGAGCATATTAGATGCTAATTAACTGGACCATAATAACACGGACTAGTTAAGAAATTTGAGAATAGTTCTCAAGGCTAAAAAGCTATCTTATGTCCTTAATATGCCTATCCCTGCAATGGTTGCAGACAATGTACTCCCAGCCTAATGCACTGGCAAGGGGATGTCACCAATATCATCAAGTCTAGATTATCTACATGTAATTCCTTTATTAAGGCCACTCACTTTTTTAATTATTACTGTAACTGGCTTGTTTAGCTATTGTCTATAGTATAGTCCTCTGTTGGGAGTGTCATCAGATGACCTAGCTATAGCCTGGGGTATGCCCCTTTGCTTTTGTACTCTGGTTCTTTTTATATGAAACAAACACATTTAGCAAAAAAAAAAGAAAAGTAAGACTATTAGATATCAGATATCTAAGGAGCTTTTCCGATCTAGAATGACCGATAGCACTACAATACAGACATATGTCCTAAAATGATCAATCAGATTGAACAATTGGGACAACTGGGTTTTAATGCATGGAGAGTTGATCCAAGAAACAAATTCTCAAGCTTTGGCCAACTGCTCTTATTCATCTCAAATACATGTGGGCAGAGGTAACAATATAAACTTATGGTATGATCCTTGGATTAATGGGACCTCTATAAATCCCAATGCTCTCCTCCTCTCGAATTCTGGGTTACCAGCACGGCAACAGTTAGTAGTATTTTGGCAAATTCTGCCTGGTCACTGCCTCGCAGTTTTCATCATGAAGTCATCCAATTTCGCAGCAGAATTGAAGCCATTCATGTTCCCACGATGTTAGAAGATAGTATTTTTTGGGATTCCATGCCACTTCACAGTGTTAAAGCTCGGCATATATGGGATAACATTCGAGCTACTCAACAGGAGGTTACTTGGCATACTGTCCTTTGGCATAAACTTCATGTCCCAAGGTACTCTTTCATTTTATGGCTGGGTTTGCTTAAGAGACTCCCCACGTGCGACATCACTGGTAACTACTCTCATGGACAACCTCTTTTCTGTCCTCTTTGTATGAACCAAAATGAATCTTTTGAGCATCTTTTCTTCCAGTGTTCTTACTCATCTTATGTCCTTCAAAGCTCTCTCACAGTAGGCAATTGGCAACACTTACCTATGCACTGGTCTGGGCTAATTGATTCCTCTGTCAATTATCAAGGATGTAATCTTACTAAAAACATTCTATGGCTCACCATTGCTGTTACCTTCTACAAGATATGGGAAATGCGGAATAAAAAATTGCATGGTGAAACTCTTATTCCTCTGCGCCAACTAGCAAAGGACATCATCAACATTATCAAATGTCGAGTTTCAACATCGCCAAACTTTGTTAAAACTGCAAACATTAACACTTATTTTTGTAATTGGCTTATTTACTAGATGCTTTGATGATGTAATTCTCCTGTTCATATAGTTGAATCCTCTAAAGGCCTGTCTTTAGAGGAGTTAGTTATATATTCTGGGGTATGCCCCTGTGCCATTGTAATTATGGTTCCTTTTATGACATCAACAAATTTAGCAAAAAAAAAAGGCAAAAACAAAGGACAATAAGAACAAGACTGATGCAGATAGCAAAAGAGTTTGCTTCCACTGCAATAAGCTTAGATACTAGAAAGGAAACTGTAAGGAAAATCCTACAGAGGCTAACCAGAAGAAGCTTAGTGAAGCTTCTGTTACAGATATAGGTTTGTTCATGATTAAAAATAAATCTTTCTGTAAGTCAAGGTTCTACTGGGGTATTGGATACCGGTTGTATTTCTCACGTATGCAATCCAATGCAGAGACTAAGCAAAAGTAGAGAGCTAAACAAAGAGTAAGTAATCTTATGTGTGGGAATGGAGCAAAGGTTGTTGCATTAACCATAGGAACTTATAGTTTAGCATTGCCTACGGGCAAGTCTATTAAGTTAATAAGTTTTTATTATGTTCCAGTTCTCTTTAGAAATATTATTACTTCCGTTGTTTGACAAGGAAGGTTCTGGTATTATATTTAAGAACAATTGTTGTTCTATTTATAATGATAATATTTTGTTTGAAACTGGAAGATCACTTGATGAACTTTGTAAACTTGACTTACATGAAAAATATTTTTTGCAAATTGAACAAACTAGTAAAAGAAAAGGAGAATGGTCATTCAAAGAGTTGAATGTGTGTATTTGATGAAATACAAGTCTGAATCATTTGAAAAGTTCAAAGAATTCAGAAGTGAAACATATTGACAAAAGTATTAAAGATTCTTTGATTCAGATCGAGGAAAGAATACTTGTGCAATGAGTTTCTAGATCATCTCAAAATGGTATTTTTCTCATAATGGACACCTCCTGATACGCAATAATTGATTGGTATACCTAAAAGGAGAAATTGTACCTTGTTGGACATTGATAGACTCCACGCACACTTGCGTGAGGTGGTCGTCACCCAAATCATTTTCTAGCAAAAAATTGAATGGTGGATTGCTTGCAACACCTCAACCCCCTCGCCTATATGAAGACGGTAATCTTGGTACAATTGCTCACGTTTGGAAATCTGCGTTAGATGAACACCAACGACAACTTGACCCCTCGCATATATGTAAGCGGTAATCTTGGTACAATCGACGCTTGATGTGGTAGAGGACGCCACACACAACTATGGAATGTTGTGTGATAAGTCAAGCTGAATTCTCAAAGAAAACTAAGGAAATACTTAGGAATCCTTCAAAGAATCAATAGTAGAGAATAACTCAAAGAGTTTGATAAAATCTGAATATATGAAAAATGTTGCTGTCTCCATTACAATCATAAGACTTATATATGGAGGCTAGGGTGGTGGCTATGAAACCCTAAATCTGAACAAGGAAATAGTAATTAACTTAGAGTTAAATCCCATCTAGGATTAATTTTATTACAAGGTAACATAAACATTTGCTGGAGAGTGCTGAATAAAAAGAAAGTGCTGAAACATGAGGGAATCCCATGCCAAAAATGTGCTACAGAATATTCAGCAAAATGGCTTGGAATTTAGCTTCTGAAATGGCTCATCCTTTTGTAACACAATTGGCTTGGAATTTAGCTTCTGATTTGGCTGATGCAGAATATTCAGCAATTGGCTTAGAATTTAGCTCCTAAATTGGCTCATCCATTTGTAACACAATTGGCTTGGAATTTAGCTTCTAAATTGGCTGATGCAAAATATTCAGTAATTGGCTTGGAATTTAGCTCCTAAATTGGCTCATCCATTTGTAACACATTCACGAACTTGGAATCTGTCATACTCGGTTTTGAAGTCATTCCAACCTCGTTCCAAATTATTTTGAATCAACCCATTGAGTCCCTCACTTGAAGCGTTTAGCCCGAGCTCTTGTTAAAAGGTCCAACCGGGGAAGCGAACTGAAGCTGATTCTGATGTATGGGTGTCAATCACTCCCGAGCTAGGGATGTCCTCATCATTCCCCTCCTCTTGAGAAAGGATTTGACCTAAAATCGTCGCCCACATCAAACGAACTTAGATCAGTAACATTGAATGTGGCACTAACATTATACTCACCAGTTAAATCTAGTTTGTAGGCATTGTCGTTAATGCGCTCAAGAACTTGAAACGGCCCATCTCCTCTTGGAAGCAACTTTGGAGCGTCTTTGAGCTGGGAATCCTCTCTTTTTGTCATGTGTAACCATACCCAATCTCCCGCTTCAAAGACAACTCGAACGTCGACCCTTGTTGGCTTGTTTAGCATATTGCTCCGTCCTCCTTTCAATGTTGAGTCTCGCCTTCTCATGTATCTGCTTAACAAATTCAGCCTTTTTCTTTCCATCCATGTTAGTAAATTCAGAAACAGGTAATGGTGATAAATCCAACGGTTGTTAAAGGATTAAAACCATATACAATCTCAAAAGGTGAGAACTTAGTAGCAGAATGAACAGATCTATTATATGCAAACTCAACATGTGGTAAAGACTCCTCCCAATGCTTTAATATTCTTTTTAATGATAGCACGTAACAACGCCGATTAAAGTCCTATTTACTACTTCAGTTTGGCCATCAGTTTGTGGGTGTACAAGCAGTTGAAAATAGAAGTTTAGTGCCCAATTTACACCACAATGTCTTCCAAAAATAACTCAAGAACTTAGTAATCTCTATTAGAAACAATCGTTTTAGGCATGCCATGCAAACGCACAATTTCTTTAAAGAATAAATCAGCAACATGGGATGCATCATCAGTCTTATGACATGGAATAAAATGTGCCATCTTTGAAAACCTATCCACGACCACAAATACAGAATCATGACCACGCTTAGACCTAGGTAAACCTAACACAAAGTCCATAGATAAATCAATCCAAGGTCCACTAGATATAGGCAATGGTGTATACAATCTATGCGGTTGAACACGAGACTTAGCTTGACGACAAGTAATGCATCTATCACAAATTCTTTCTACATCTCGCTTTATGTGAGGCTAATAAAAATGTTCTTTTAAAAACAGACAAGGTCTTTTCAACACCGAAGTGACCCATCAAACCGCCCCCATGTGATTCTCTCTAACCAACAACTCACGTAAAGAACATGCAGGTATACACAATCTATTTTCTCGAAACAAGAATCCATCAATTTTAAAGTATTTACCTACAACATTCTTTTCACAAGATTTGAACTCCTCACAAAAAATCAAGGTCATCAACATATATTTTCCTTAATTCTCCTCAAATCCAAGCAATTTTGTATCAAGAGTAGATAATAAACACATACCTTCGAGACAATGCATCAGCAACGACATTCTCTTTACCTTGTTTAATATCGAATGACATATGGAAATGTTTTCAATAAATTCCATCCATACGCGCATGCCTCTTGTTCAATTTGTGTTGGCCTTTCAAGTACTTCAATGATTCATGATCTGTGTGTATCACGAACTCCTTAGGCCAAAGGTAGTGTTGTCATGTCTCCAATGCTCGAACCAAAGCGTATAACTCCTTGTCGTAAGTAGGATAGTTCAAGGCTGCCCCGTTCAACTTTTTGCTAAAGTACGCTACTGGCTTCCTTTCTTGCATCAACACAGCTCCAATTCCTAACCCTGAAGCATCACACTCAATTTCAAAAGTTTTAGTAAAATCAGGTAAAACAAGTAAAGGTGCATTAGTTAATTTGTTCTTTAATCAGCTGGAATGCCTTTTCTTGTTCATCACCCCACTTAAACCCCACACTCTTCTTGATCACTTTCGTTATCGGTGCTGTGATGTCGCTGAAGTTCCTCACGAATCGACGGTTTTAAAAACTTGCTAACCATGAAAACTACTACGCACCTTGATTACATTCGTAGGACTCGACCATTCTCGAATAGCACGTATTTTCTCCTCATCAAACTTGTACTACTCCCTGCGTACTAACAACAAAACCAAGGAACACAACTCGATCCGTACAAAATGTGCACTTTTCCATGTTAGCAAATAACTTTTCTTCTCTAAGCACATCTAATACAGATTTTAAATGCAACGCATGCTCACCCATGTTTTTGCTATAGATTAGAATATCATCAAAATATACCACAACAATTTCCCAATGAATGGCAAAACATGGTTCATTAATCTCATGAACGTGCTAGGAGCATTAGTTAAACCAAAAGGTAAGACTAACCACTCATATAACCCATATTTTGTTTTAAAAGCAGTTTTCCATTCATCTCTCTCATGCATTCTAATCTGATGATAACCACTCTTTAGATCAATTTTAGAAAACACACAAGATCCATGCAATTCATATAACATATCATCTAACCTAGGAATGGGATGTCAATATTTTACCGTGATGTTATTTACCGCTCGACAATCAATGCACATATGCCACTTCCCATCCTTTTTAGGCACTAAAATAACTGGAACCGCACATGGATACTCATGCTTTCCCTCACAAACCCCTTGTCCATTAGTTCGTCAACTTGCCTTTGCAATTCCTTTGTCTCCTCGGGATTGCTTCGGTATGCTGGTCGGTTTGGAATGGTTGCGCCAGGGACAAAATCAATTTGATGTTCAATTCCCCGAATTGGTGGTAATCCTTGTGGTAATTCCTCGAGAAATACGTCCGCATAATCCTGCAATAGAGATGAAATAACACTAGGCAAAACTGAATCGTTAGTGTTAGTAGTTAAAAACGCCTCCTTATACCGAAGTATAATCATCGGCACTTTAGAAATCAAAGCTCTCCTCACATCACTCCTTTTTGCATAAATATTTGTTTTTCTCTCAACATCCTTTCTTTTCTCTCTTTCTTGTTCTCTCTTGTTTTTTCCCTCTGAATTTTTCTTTTCTTCGCTCTCTTTGTTTGGGACATCTCTTTGCAAATGAATTTGATCCTCATGCACTTGTTGTGGTGACATAGGACACAAAGTAACTTTCCTTTTATTGTGTGCAAAGGAATATTCATTAGTAAAACCATCATGTTTAACCTTTCTATCGAACTGCCATGGCCTACCAAGTAACAAGTGTCCCGCTTGCATAGGAACCACGTCACAAAATATCTCATCAACATTTCGACCAATAGAAAATGGAACCAACACCTGTTTGGTCACCTTTATATCAGCATTGGCATTAAGCCATTGTAAACGATATGGTCGTGGATGCTTGGATGTAGTCAGCCCCAATTTATCCGCCATGGTAGTACTTGCCACGTTAGTACAGCTCCCCCCATCTATTCACAACACAACAAATCTTCCCGTTCACTATACAACGAGTATGAAAACAGATTTTCCCGTTGCTCACTACTTTCTTCTTTCACCTGTGTACTAAGTGCTCTCCTTGTGACTAAAATCTCACCATGTATAGCAACCTCCCTATCATCTACCTCCTCTGATGGTGGCATAGAATCTGTGTCACTATCTTCTCCCTCAGTTTCCACCTCTCCATTATCAAGTAACAACATAGTTCTTTGATTTGGACATTGATTTGAAATATGTCCCCTGCCTTGACATTTAAAACATACAATATCACGATTACGACTAAAAGAAGGTTTTTCAATTTTACCTTGTGTTCCACGATTAGTCGTTTCTGGTTTAAACTCCACTTTAGGCTTGTTCATCGCTGGTCTCTCCCTCTCGCCTTCCAACATTAGGTTTCCACGATGAAGTTGTAGTAGAATTTGATCGTTGGCCACCTCTCCTCTTAAGTTGCTTCTCAATTTTGATAGCCATGTGTACCATATCTTCCAACTCCACATAATGTTGTCGTTCCAACCAAATCTGCAATATCCTAATTTAACCCCGCTGAAAATCGAGCCATTGTAGCCTCATTATCCTCAACAATGTTAGCCCTAGCCATCAACATTTCCATCTCCTTGAAGTAATCCTCTACACTTTTACTTCCTTGCTTCAAATTCGGCAAATTACGAAACAAATCCCGATGATAATGGCTCGGCACAAACCGTTTTCTCATTGCTGCTTTCATTCCTCCCCAAGTCACAATCGGTCTTTCTCCACACCTCCTTCGATTGGTCATCAATTGATCCCACCAAGTAACTGCATAATCTGAAAATTCGGTGGCAGCAAGCTTAACTTTCTTAAGCTCCGAGTAGTTATGACAATCAAATACCCACTCCATTTTTCGTTCCCATTCGTTGTAAGCCTCAGGATCACTCCTTCCTTGAAAAGCTGGAATTTTCATTCTAATGCTATCCAAGTTGTTATCCTCTCTATCTCGACCTCCTCTTTCTCTAGCACCCCCTTGTCTCCGATGTATGGAATCAGCCTCACGTTCTTCCTCCTCGCTAAGTTCAACATCAAAGTAAGTCTCCTCTGTTCTAATTTCCTTTTGCTTAGTCCTGCCCTTTGGTCTCCCACCAATAGGGTTTTGAGAGGATTCTCCTCGGGTGTAACTTAATTGATCAATGCGTTCATGTACTTGTTCCATTGCTATTCCCAATTGTCTAGAAAATTCTTTCATCATAGCCTCCATCATAAATTTTGGATCAAAATTAGATGTTGGCTCTTCAAGAACAGTTTTATCCTTTGAATGAGACATAATTTCCTGCACAATAAAGATTAGTAGAAAACAATTTCCCTTCACCACTCCCTTACGTGTTTCTCTCAAATTAAAGGTACCGCTCGTAGTTGTGCACTTAAACAGGCTTTTGACCCATCAATTATACTCCACGCTTTGTAACTTTTTAACCTCACAATATTCTCTCTAAAAACCAGATTCTGTTTGGAAGTTCCAACTAAAAATACTATCAAAGTTTCCCAATTCAGTTCAAATGAAATTAACATTTATCACAAACCAAATTACAATCAAACTGACATCCCCCCTCACAAACAAACAATTACAATAGGCGTGAACCTCCTCCAAATAACCAACATCCACGATTAAGGAACATAAAAAAAAAATGAAAGAAAAACAATTGCCAATGAATTTAAAGAGCTAATCACTGCTGGGATATAGTGATAACAACAGTTAGAAACAATGCAGAATTTCTCGCCACATATTTTTTTATTTTTTTTATTATGAGAAATAACCTCAATTCCAAAAATTAAGGATAAGATTTTGCTAGATAACTTAGCTTTGATACCAAATGATAGGACTCCACGGCGACAGCTTGTCGTGAGGTGGTCCGTCGCCCAAATCATTTTCTAGCAAAAATTAAATGGATTGGATTGCTTGCAACAACCTCAACCCCTCGCCTATAGGAACGACGGTACATACTTGGTAACAATTGCTCACGTTTGGAAATCTGCGTTAGATGAACACCAACGACACCTTGACGCCCATCGCTTATATGTAAGCGGTAATCTTGTTACAATAATCGGACGCTTTGATGTGGTTATGAGGACGCCACACACAAACTATCGGAATGTTTGATGTGAATAAGTCAAGCTGAATTCTCAACAGAAAACTAAGGAAATACTTAGGAATCCTTCAAAGAATCAATAGTAAGAGAATAAACTCAAAGAGTTTTGATAAAAATTTGAATATATGAAAAATTGTTGCTAGCTTCATCCATTCAATCATAAGGATTTATATTATGGAGGCTAGGGTGGGTGGTTATGAAACCCTAAATCTGAACCAAGGAAATAGTAATTAACCTTAGAGTTAAATCCCATCTAGGATTAATTTTATTACAATGGTAAACATAAAAATTTGACCTGGAGAGTGCTGAAATAAAAAGAAAGTTTGCTGAAAACATGGAGGGAATCCCAGCCAAAAATGTGCTGCAGAAATATTCAGCAAAATGGCTTGGGAATTTAGCTTCTGAAATCGGCTCATCCTTTTGTAACCACAAATTGGGCTTTGGAATTTAGCCTTCTTGATTTTGGCTGATGCAAAGAATATTCAGCAATATGGCATTAGAATTTAGCTCCTCAAATTGGCTCAACCCATTTGTAACACAATTGGCTTGGAATTTAGCTTTCTAAATTAAGCTGATGCAAAATATTCAATTAATTGGGCTTGGAATTTAGCTCCTAAATTGGACTCATACCATTTTGTAACACATTCACGAACTTGGAATCTGTCATGATCTTGGTTTTTGAAGCGTCATTGCCAACCTCGTTCCAAAATTATTTGAATCAACCCATTGAGTCCCCTCCGCCTTGAAGCGTTTAAGAGCCCGAGCTCTATGTTACGGGTCCAACCGTGGAAGCGAAACCCGAAATCTGATGTATGGGTGTCAATCACTCCCGAGCTTAGGGATGTCCTCATCAGACATGGTGCAGTCCATAATGATTTTTAAACCGACATTCTTAGTAATCCATCTATGGGTTGATGCCCTAGAAAACGGCTTGGCATATCACAAAATAAAGGTAACCTTAAAAATTCGAGCCCCTAAGACTCCATAAAGATTATGGATATGGAAGAGATTTCTTACTCTTAAGTATGTTAAGATCAAGGGGTTTGTCCAGCTTATGTGAACAAAAGATTTTCAAAGAATAAGTTTGGGATAAAAATCTGACAAGTGCTGGATTTGTGGGATATCCTAAAGAAAAGTTTAGGATATTATTTACTATACATCCTACACGCTCGCCTTTCTTGGATAAAGTTGTGTTTTATCATTGAAGGAGCTAGTGGGAGGGTAATAAAATACCTTGAAGGAGTTCAAGAACCACAAATCAATTTAAGTTGAACCAAGAAACCTGTAGATAGATCTATTGTACCCACACAACCAGAATCGTAATTCTGGAAGAGTAACCGATAGATACATAGGGACATATGGATTCATCATAGAGGGATGATGATGAGGATACGCCATTTCATAAAGGAATGATGGATCCAGTGTAATATAACGATGAGGCTATGAGTAGAAGACACTCATAAGAAATTTGGCAATATGGTCATGAAATATCCGAAAATGGAGCTCCATATAAGAGAACCAAGTATATACTCTGGTTAACTCCACCAAAAGGGGCATAGTGCTGTTAGAGGGGTGCAATATGGGTTCTTTAAAGAAAAAGAACTTGGGCAAATGGCAATGGTGGTAGGAGACCTATAAGACTAGACCTGTTTAAAAGGTTTTTTTCAAGTCTAAGGAGTTGACTGTAGATAAAACACTAATTTATCCGGTCGTAATGCTCAAGTCCATTTGAATATATTGCTTATTGATTGAAAGCTTATTATGAAATCTGGCAAAATGGATGTGGATGACCGCCCTTCCTTAATGAAGACTTGAGGAGAATGTATGTATGAATACAGCCCAGAGAAATTTGTTTCAATAGGTTGAAGCATATCGTGTTTTAAGCTACAATGAATCCATTGATGGATTGAAGCAGGCTTCTCAAAGATGGAACATTCGTTTTTGATGAGACAATCAAAGAGTTTTGATTTTCAGCTTCATTTCCACCCATGTTGTCCCATGCTTTCTCTCATGCAATACCATGCCAGACCCCATGCATCAACCTCCCCCTTCCCCAATACCCTGCCCACATCCAACCACCTCTTCCCTGCTGACCAGGCCCGCAAGCCCCATCGCCTGACTCTTTTTCATCTCATGGTGGGTCTTTTCTCCATGCAAAGCCCTGCCACCACATTCAGTCGGCGCTCCTCTCCCATATGCCCATCCCTTTTCCATCTGATGGGTTAAATTAATTCCACACCCCACTCAAAACGGTGGAGACCAACCCCTTGTTATTCCTCCTCCCTACCCACGTGCTTCGATTCCTTCCCATTGCAGCCCAAGTCGCTTTCACTTCTGTCTGATGACAGTGTTATATTCCCCCACATTATTATGATAACCCCGCCCCTCCATTCCCCACTCACTCATGCTGATTTTTGTGTCTCCTGAACCCACACTTTAAGGTTATTTTAAATCATATCACTACTCAAATCTGCAGGCTCTTTAATCAGAATTCATCTGATTCCCTCCGTGGGTTTGTAGCGCTCCGTCATCCCGGTCTGTGTCTCACCCTCAACTCCCCAGCAGCAGTCCTCCTCTTCCCAATAATAATCCACTTACTCATCATCCCTTCTCTCATTGCTGCTTCCCCTCCCCACTATACTGCTCCAGAAATATTCCTTTGTTTTAATAACTCCCAACCAACTATTCCATTCTCTGCGGCTGACCCCACTTCTTGTAAGTGGAATTGCCCACCCCATGCAGTCCGTGGGGCTCGAAACTCAATGCTGCCCCATCGCCCCTTTAATTCTGCCTTCTCTGCCGTATTCCACATCCCCCCCATACCACCCATTTTTGTCCGCACCCACCTACCCTTGATTTCCCACCACGCTTCCCACTTCTGCAGGGGCCAATCCCCCCCCTTGCAACCCATACAGCCTCCCATATTGTCATGCCTTCCACGCGCGCATTTTGGCTGATTCCCCTTTCCTAGTGCTGTCTGATGTTTCCAGGCCGACCCGTAGGCCAACTTTGATACTCCTGTCTTTTTTGTGTCTGTCCCAATCCCCAACCCATGCTTGGTCTGCCACCCCACCTTCTAAACCAATCTATTCTGCAGAACTCCCTTCTCAATGTGCATCCATCCCCTCCTTCGCCTACCCATACCCTTTCAAGTTCAGCCGTTTCCAATTACTTCTGACATAGTGCATAAACCACCCTTTCCCCTTGTGCAATAGCATTATTCCTCCCCTGGTCACGTCCCACTACAAATAATTTGATTCCCATATCCTCCTCCCCTGTCGTCCGCTAAAAACCTACCTGTTAAAGGCATCCTTAGGCATTCTTCTTCTGGTTTTTT
This sequence comes from Aralia elata, assembly GCA_034770075.1. Taxonomy (NCBI): domain Eukaryota; kingdom Viridiplantae; phylum Streptophyta; class Magnoliopsida; order Apiales; family Araliaceae; genus Aralia; species Aralia elata. Next base: position 51,056,765 of record CM068385.1, read on the forward strand.
CCAAATCAGTTGCCCATTACTCAAACATTGCTTGCCCATACCCTCCCCTGGCCCCCCATGCCCTAGCCTTCCTACCTTCCTTCCCCTCTAACCCCCGCTACCAATCCAACCCTCCTCCTCCTAACTCTCACCCATCCCATTCACACTTCTACTTCTCCTCTGTCCTCTCCCATACCCAACCCTCTCTCTGCCTGGGCGTATTGTCTCTTTCTCCAAATCATATCTCCTGCTACACAACCCCACCATTGTCAGGAACTCAGCCCCCTACCCTCAGGGTTTGGTACTCTCTCTCTATAGGAGTGAGGTCGTTTCTGGTTTCTGGCTCTGGTTCGGGTTTCTCCTCATCTTAAACCAAACTTTCGGAAAACCCCTAATGACTTAACTACCCTACCCGCCCTGATGAAGGAAGAAGGGACTCGGTATTGTCATCAGTCCTCCCTTCAGGAAGATTTTTTTTGGAATGTTACAATCGTTGGTCCCTCTAGTTTAGCGTTGGCCTTTTTACCTCCAAACTCCCTGTTAGAAAGTTGGTTGACTTATCTCATATCCTTGAGATTTTGTGGGTAAAACATGGGCTTCAAAAGGTGTATCTCCATGAAAAGGGCTACTTCAACTCATCTTCAAATTTATTTCCCTCTGAAGCTAGAGATAATGTCCTAGCCCTGGGGACCTTAGTATGTGGCTAATAAGCTGGTTATCTTTGCAAAACCATGGCAGGAAGGGGTGGATTTCCCCACATTGAGCCTCGCTTAAAAATGCCTACTAATTGGGTAAAGTTTAAGCATATACCTTACTCGTTCTGGACTTCTGAGGGCCTCTACCTCGCCTGGCTAGTGGCATTGGCAAACCTTTGTTTTATGGATACAGCATAACTGAAATCTTTAGAGCCTATGCCCTTAGCTTCGAAATATGTGTGGAAGTTGGGGTGGACATCTTAACTACCTACATCTATTTATGGTAATCTACTCCCATAGCCATGAGGGGCGTCCCAGTTCCTTTGCTGAAGTGGTTGTTGAATACCCTAACAAACCCCTTTTAATGCATACACTATAAGACGTTTGGCCATTTCCTTGCTCACAAATGCCCTCGACGGCTAACTACCATTTGGAAGAGGAAATATTCAAACTCCATGGAAAAGGGGGAGGATTCTCTACCTATTCCTAAAGCCACGGCCGGTATTGTGTCCTAATAGCTCCTTGTCTTATATCCCATCCTCCCCTGTTATTGAGGCTCAGGTTCCTACTCCTTTAGGCTGTAATTGACTCCTAATGAATGTCAGCTGGGTTGCTGTCACTCCTAAATGATGATAGCTGTTAGCTACTCCTAATGATGATAGCTAGGGTCTCTGTTTCCAATTCCAATTCACCACCTCCTTGGACCGAAGACCATTCTTTCTGACAAGGAGGTCCCATGCGCTTCATGGTATCAGAACCAAAAAGGTCACTTTGCCTATTGAGATAAAGGAACACCCACCTTAAAGGTAACCTCCAAGAAGGTGACTATTCTTAAAAAGGGTCGTGTCTAATCATAAGGGAAAATGGCCCAATCCAAGGGAATCCAGCAAATATGCCAGGGGTGGAGGAAAAATCCCTCATCCTAATCTTATTTTTTTCCTCTTTAATAATTAATTTCTGCCTCTTATAAATGTCCGAGGTCTTAATGAAAAAATCCAAAGCATGGCTTTTGTTCGTAATCTTCCTGCATAATAACCATGTTTTCCTTTATTGGGGCTGATTGAAACTAGAGTCAAAGCTCATAAGGCTCCTAGAATCTCAAAAGTCTATCTGTAAAAATTGGGAATGGGTTTTTCAACTATGACCGATCACTACAAATGGTAGAATCTGGGTGGGATGGAACCCCAAGAGTATGGAAAGTTGAGTATCCTAATTTTCGGTCTTACCCAGATAATTCATTGCAAACTGCATATGCTCTGCTAACAACTCTATCTTCCCTTGGTTTCTATTTGTCTATGGCATGAATTCTGTTATTGATAAGACTAGGCACCTTTTTGGCCTGATTTAATTCTCTCTGTTCATACTGACAGTTCTTGGTGTCTCCTTGGTGACTTTAATGCTATCAAGGGGTACTCCATGAAGCAGACTGGTGAGTGACAATTCTTGGGATAATGGCATGGTTGACTTTAATGATTGCCTTGAAATCCTATGGTAGTTTGATGATATCAGGGCTGTTAGGCCCATCTTCGCTTCTCACTGGTGAATTGTCAGAGTTCGGAATACCCATCTACAGAAAGTTAGACAGAGCTTTGGGAAATCCGGCTTGGTTGTCTAGCATGACTGATTCCCAAGCTTGTTTTGAACCCTCGAGGTTTGTTTGATCATTGTCCTAATCATTCTGAAAACTGGCATCCTTTGTTCAAAGATTTCCAAAACCTTTTCAATTTTTCCCAACTATATGCCTTGATTTAGGAAAGTTTTAATGCTACTGTCCAGGAAATTTGGAATTCTCCAAATCTCTGGAAATTCCCTATGTTTTATTTTTTGCTGAGAAGCTGATAGGATCTTAAAAAAGTCCTTAATCCTCTCTTAATGCCTCCAATGGGAATCTCTCTTCAAATGTCCAAATCGCTCTTCAAGGCCAGCTTCACATTCGTTTCAAAGACTTCTCTCCATACTGATCCCACCTCATAAACTCATCCTTGAGAAGTGAGGAACTCTTCTTGTTTCGGCTCTTCTTCATTGGAGGGCATTATCCATGGAAGGAATCTTTGTTGCACTACACAAAATAATCCAAGGGCTCTTTGGATCTCCCTAAGCTGACAAAAATTCGAAATATTTTGCCAATGTTATTAAAAGTAGATGGAATCACAACAAAATTATTGACTATCAATAATAGTAAATGGTGATTTAGTGAGGAGGACCAATCTTCTATCCAGCAAGTGGCTATGGATTACTTTTCCAGGATCTCCCTTGGCTCTTCTTCCTCTGGTTATTCCTGGTAAGGACGATCTTGTCTCCTATAATCACAAAGCATATCAGCTCCATTGGCAGGCCTCATAGTTATGGAAGGCCCTGATCAGGATACTGAAATCTATTATGTCCTCAAATCATAATGAAGAAGGAAACAAGAGTCCTAGCCCTGATGGATTCAATGGTTAATAATTTTTCTATCATTGCTGGGATATTATTGGTGTTGATTTCTCTGCTGCTGTTCACCTACTTCTTTGATACATGTCCTCTCCCAAGAGGGATTCAATGCCACAAAAGGCCATTCGCGCTAAACCTCTAAGAACGGAAAACCCATCCTCTATGGGTTGGACTTTCGTCCCATGTCCAGATGCAACATACACTCACTATAAAAATGCAGTTCTAATGCTTCTTGCAAACAGACTAAAGAGGGTTCTCACCTCTCATATTGACAGAGACCAATCAGCCTTCATTTCGGGTAGAAGTATCACTGATAACATATTACTTTCCCCAAGAGCTATTGCGAAATTATCATCGGAAATTCTGGGCTTCCGTTGCCACTGTGCTCATTAAAAATTGAATATCAGGAAGTCTTTTGACACAGTTAGTTGGGACTTTTCTGTTCGACATGCAAGGGCTTCTTAAATTCCCATCCAAATTTATTAATAGGATCCTTGCTTGTATAACTAACTACTTGCCTTGTTCTCTGTAAAAATCAATGGGTCTCTTGCTAGGCCTATTTTAAGGGTGCTAGGGGTCTAAGGCAGGGGGAAACCCTCTCTCTCCCAACCAGTTCGTAGCTCACAAATGGAAGTTTTATCCTTAATCCTCCACAAAGATCTATGCACTCAAAACTTCAAATTCCATTGGAGAGCCAAGGAGTGTGACCTTACTCATCTGAGCATTGCGGATGATCCTTCTGATTTTCTGCAATGGTAATCTGTCTTCTATTCTCTAATTGTCCACTCGTTGCATTTAGTCCTTCTCTCTGTTCTCCGGGCTCATCCCTAATGCTCATAAGAGTCAATGTTTATCTTCTCAGAAACGTTGACGATAATGATCAAAACAGATAATCATAGGACTTACTTGGGTTTTCCGTGTTGGCACACTACCAAATCCGATTCCTTGGTGACCCCTTAATATCATCATGGACTGTTCTGAAAATTTCTTACTTATTCTGGCAGATTTTTACAGCAGATAAAATCTGTGCTCATTTCTATCCAAGTTTCCTTTTGGTCAGCTCACTTCCTCTTGCCCAAATCTGGTTCTTAAATCCATCCAGTCTATTCTTAACCCAGATTATCTATGGAAATGGCCTTCCCTAAGAGAAACAGGGGGCGAAAGTCTCCATGGAAGGTTATTTGCATTGCCTTTATATGAAGGTCGGTGTCTTGTAGTTAAGGACCCACGAGGCGATTAGGAACACAGCCCTCATTATCCAGCACCTAAACAAGGTTATCCAATACAATCCGTCTTCCCTTTGGGACTTCTTGGATCCAGGCCACTGTTCTAAAAAAATAATCAACTTTTGGCATATCAATAATCCTGTCTGACTGTTCCTTGGAATTGGGCGCAAAGGATCCTATAAAATAGGCGAACACTAGCGCCCACAATATTCTTGGTTTCCCCCCCCCCTTAATCCCCCAAAAAATTTACCGTGTAGGCAGAGGAAGCCCTTTTAGCCAATAGGTTTGTAATACCTTGGTTGAATGGATGGCCAGCCTCTATCTCCCCAAATGCTTACCAGGTGCTGTCTAACGTCGGGGATTTCCAAAAACTGCTCTTCAATCTAGCATTTATAATTCCCACTTCAAATTGGGTGTTTACCACCAAAGTAACCACCACGAATTTGTTTTGACTTTCGTAGTCTTTTCACCTCTGCTCATCCTCCTCTCCGACATCAACCTGATGCCTCTATTCTCTTGGAAATTTTTCCGTTGATATCCTGCTCCTAAAAAAAGCCAGCCACAAAATTTGGGATTCCCCCCATCCCGTCTCCAATGGGCAGTGTTGTCCCCTTGGGCAAATATCCCTAAGGCACAAGCATTAAGTTTCACACGATACTCTATTTTTCCTTTCTTTTGGCTTGCTTTTTCACAAAAAAGATTTCCTACTAATAAATGCATTTCACACGTCTTACTACTCTAGCTTATCCTCCATGAGAAACTATTGTGTAATTCTGTCAATGAAAACTTTTAAGTCACCTTTTTTTTAACTGTCTCATACTCCTTAATCCCAGTGTTGTGATTTTCTAATGTAATGGCAGTTGGAAAACAGGACCATTATACCAACCGAGTGGGATAATTTGATTGATTTTATTCAGGCAATTCCCGAGGAAGGAAAATGCAATTACCTCTGAAATTTTTGAGACTCAATTCTCTGCCACCCCCCACTCCCAGTAAAAAATTTGGGGGGTCTCGAAACACTAATGCTACCAATGATGGGTCAATGCTTGCCACCCTCATATGCCTTGACAAAGGAAATCCATCAACCTTGATTAAAGGGCTCGGCTCTCAAGTTTCTTCAAAGTCTTCACAAGGCAAGCTCAAAAATGTCACAACAATATCATAAACTGTCTCAGGTGTAAATTCATTGAATTTTGGTTGGTTTTAATATGCATTGATATACTATTTTCCTTTGTTGAATAGTTTTTCTTTATAAGTTCTTCATGGGGCCAGTCTCATGTAGACATTATATTCTCCTAGGGTATTGCCCCTTTGCCATTTAAAATTTATGATTTTCTAATACACAAATCAAACTTAGAGCAAAAAAAAAAAACGAGAAATGAAACCTAGCGTGTAACAAAAGGGTCGTCAGTGGGAGACACTGTGTGACATTTCCTAAATATATATGTTGATATACTATTGAATAAGGAATAACGCAACCAATGGCTACCAATCAGATAAATGATGAAAAATTGTCTAAACATTCCTCCATGAATGACTTGGGAGGGAGCATTCCTAATAAAATTGGGGATATAAATCTATATAGATAGATTTAAAAGGATGTTCGGTCTTGACCTAAAGAACATATATTCATTTGATGCTAAAGGCATTTAGCCATGGCAAACTCGCCCAAGAGAGGTCTCATGAAGATGAGTCATGGAGTGTATCTCTCTAAAATCTGTCCCCAATTGAAAGAGAAGATCGCATAAGTTTACATATCATGTATGCAATGAATATAACTAGGCTTTGATGTTGAATCAGTCCCATATGCTGGAGATGATACCACTATAAGACTGTGATAAACAATCTATTAGTGTACTTAAACCAACACCGGTACTACGAAAATGTAATCACGATTCATGGTCGGATCTGAATTAAAAACTATAGGGCTAAAACACGACTCGAGTTTTTCAGACTGACCCCCAAGACAATAACAAATCCACTTTAGGGTAAGATCGTACCCACGCTTGCAAAGGTGGTGAGCAGTGAATTGGAAAGGTTCCAAACAACAAAGAGTTTGCTGGTTTAGTGATAAAAACAAAGTATATTGTTTGTAAATGAAGCTGCAAGTTTGATTGTTTTGGTAGTGAAAAGTTCCATTACAGAACTAGGAATAGTTCCTAAGTCTCATCTTAGATTCCAAACAAGTGTTGCGGCACCGGCAACTTCATTTTGTGACACCAAAACCCCACACAAAAATCTGGTGTTTCCTAACCTCGAATTCGGTGTTCACAATACTCAACCAACAAACATACTTTCTAACTAATTGCCGCGCGAATAATAAACATACAATGTCAAAATATCGAAAATAGTAATAAAAATCTTACAATCATGGTCCCAAGGTTCTTTAACCTTAACTTCAAACATACCACGTATAATACAATAAGAGTCTCACATCACCAAATAACATTTAAGATAAACTAGTACATAAGCCATATCAAGGCAACTACTCTTGCACCTTCCCTTTTTCCCTTTGTCCCCGTTCTATAGACGTTCTTTCTTCTGCCTTAGCTGAATATAAAAGATCAATGATAAATAGCAAGGAGTAAGCAACTAATTTGGCTTAGCAATTTTCGCTTTCAACTGTTCAACATCAGTATAAAAATTGTGAAAGAAATCATAAAATTAATAGACGATAATTGAATATTCGAATAATTTAATGACAGTTACTGAGTGGTTGAAAATAACCATAGACATTTGCCAAGGTTTCCCAACATTTAAACTGGACCTCTCTTAATATGTTTTGGTAATCAAGGTGATCAGCCTTTCATACCCCGTGATTTTAAATGCATAAACACGTAATAAAAAACCAGCATTTGAGTATCATGCCTTAAATCAAATTTATCCTTTTCACATCACTTTTCACAGCTTTTAAAATATATTTGATTTCACAAATTTAGACATGCTTGATCTAGCTGATACAAAAAGCATAGATCTATCTCATAAACAGTTCAATGCTTGAAAGAACTTTTAATCTAATTCAACAAATTCGAATAAACAATAGAATAGGAATTCAATTTTGCACAAGGTGGCGAATCTCAATAACCAGTATAGATTGTGAATAATCAACAATAATTATTCACTAAACATGCTTCAAAAATCATAACTCGATTAACGCAGGTTTGAGTTAAGGGAAGTCTTACGCGCTAAACCGCCTGTCCCTGCTCAGCCTACCAAATAATTCTAGCTTTAACTAATTGGCCTTGAAGAAACCTAACATTGATAAAACGTCGATCTACCAATTAGTAACTGCGCTGAGTTGTATATCGATACGCTTACTTATGCTATTTATTTAACAATTAAGCCAAAATCACATAGCACACATAATGTTAATAAACTATCGTAAAATCCTATACAGAACACTTAATAAATAATTAATCCTGATAATACTTAATTCACCTTCTTAGTAATTATTAATCCACTAATAAACACTTTTATTCGTTTTACTAATATTAAAATATTAACATCTTAGATAATATTTTAATACATCCAATAATACTTTAATCTAATATTATTAATCTCTTAATAATAATTCTTCATATCATTAATAATATTTTAAAATCTAAGATTATTAGCCATTTTAATAATAACTTAATCATTTATTTATTAATGCTTAAAATAATTATTCAATTACCCATTCAATAATTATTTCCAAAAAGTTTTTTTTAATCTTAATATTTCTTTGTTTACTTAAAAATATCGAATTCTTATATTATAAATATCATAGCAATATTTTTAATAAGTTATTAGGTGAATAAACTAATTATTTTAATTGTTTTAAAACCCTTTATTAAACAACTTATTTAATACCCATAAAAGGTCATAAATATTATTTACTCATAATAGATTGTCCAAAATACCTCACATAGGGTTAGAATACACCATAAATAAGGAGTACCTAAGGCGTTAACATCCTATTTTTCCTCATTTATGACATTATTTAAACCATTTATTTTTTTTTAAGCATAAACTATAATACTTATTATGAAAAATAGCAAACAAGTTCGAAAAATTATTATCTTCTGGAACTAATGGACAATATATGACCCAACAATAATTTACAAAAGTTTCCTGGTATTTTAGAAAATGATCTATTTTACTATTTTTAAAAAGTAACTCAAAACCTCCGAATCCATTGTTATATTTTTCAAATACATAACGATTTGCGCTCCAGACTATTCTAAAATTTTCAGGATACACTCTCATCAATGTAATATAAAGATACTGTAAAAATTCAATATTGTATCAAGGTAACACACAGTGAGAAATCGGAGTATGAATAGTTAGAGGAGACCTTTCAACGGTAAAAGCCATTAACACTAAAACTACACATCGAAACGTGGTTCCGTTCTTTTTCTTACTTGTAGATACTTTTCTTAAGGAACCTTTTGTGATTTTTATTTCCAGATTTTTAAAAGATCCATAACTGCAGCCGAATCAACCTTTTTGGAAAAAAAAACGAGGACAGCAAGCTTCTTGTTTTTCAAAACTTTAAATGGACTGTTACGGGGAAAACAACCCCCATTGCTGCAAAACTTGAGTGGATTTGTGTTTCTAAACCACTTGGGGTTTACTAGGTAACTCATGTACCTAGCACCCCCCCTTTTGACGGATCACAAATCCAAGTTGGTAGATCTCAAGTTATGGGTGATCCAAAGTGAAGAAAAGCTATGGTTTTTACCCTTTAAGAACATAAGTCCCTTTTCTTCCTTTGAATCTCTTCTCCATTCTAACACTCAAGAGGATTAGATCTATACATGAAGCAATGAAGATCTAATGATTCTTGAGTCTTAAGAATAAATCTTAAAATCTCTCAAAAACTATGAAAATAAAACAAAGTATAGAAAGAATGAAAAAGGAAATTGGTTAGGGTTTCACCTTGATACTTGTAGCTACTCTCCATGATCTACCAAAGTATGTGATGAACTTGGGATGCATGAACTATGCTAATCTCACTCTCCCATTTCCTCTCTAAGCTCTTACTCCTATTTTCTTGCTTGAGAGAAAGGAAAGAAGGAGATGATAAGAAGAAATGAACTTGAAATGAAATGAAAAGATAGAATACTAGCAAGTATAATGCTAAATTAAGAATTTCATGCTATTTTATCCCCCAGCATCTTCTTTGCCCTTATTTGATATAAGAGTTCACTATTAATCCCATTCTCTTCCATTTAGCCATTAATCTTATCATTAAGTGTGCTAATTAGATTTTCCACCAATGGGAGCTTGACAACACTTGTCCTCTGTGTAAGAGTTTACTAAATATCCCCGTATAATCTTTGTTGTCCCTTGGATAAAAAAGGCTTACTAATTGGATAATAGCAAGAAACCTCTACTCTAACTCTACCTGTTGTCATCATTAAGCTAGTGAATAGCCTTGTGTCACGTAGAGTGGCTAGTTGACATCTTAGGAAGCTATGACACATCATAGGTAGCTACAATGACATTATAGGAAGCTTAATTATGTCAAGTCTTACCTTTTCCAACTTCCAACACAAGCTAGCTACTTAATTAAAATAAAGTTTTGAAATCAACTTACTGCCTCCCTTTTCTCCTAAGTGCACGACAAGGATGGATTTTGTCCCAAAATATTGTCCCAAATAGCTTTAAATAAATAAACAATTGTTACACATTTAATAAATCAAGTGGCTAGGTTTTGGACCACACATTAAATACCATTGGCTTCCAATTTAAATGATTAGGCTAATAAAATCCAAATCTATTTAATGCAATATTGGGTCATTTAATTTAACCCCATGATAGCTCATTTAATAAGCCACACAATTAATACCTAAATCCATGATTAATATAAATGATTGAACTAGGTTCATTAATTAAGTAACTTAGTCAATTAGTAAATAAATTACTAACTTAACTATTAATTATTATTATCCAATTTGGACCATATATCATTAACAACTACTTTCATTAATTAACCCACACACTTTATTTACTAACTATATTCAATTTACTTGAATACTTAATTTAGTAAATTCCTTGTCAACTTTATAGA